>CABFVX010007559.1:0-13897 GCA_902151425.1 Timema shepardi
CTACAACCCCCATATAATAAAATGTAAGCAGGGTCCGATTTAATACCTAAAAACGCGTCTGAAAACCGGGGTGTTTTGCTTCGGGCGCTCGGGCGTGCGAACAGAGAAGTGGCGACGTGGTGGGGGAAGCCTCTCGGGCGGCCGGGATTCGAGAGTTTAAGGTGGGATATCCCACCATAATATTAAAAGTGGGTAAATTAGTGACGCATAAGAAGCAAGTGATGAATGGCTATTTTTGACGATGCACATTGGCATGGTATTATTTACCATTTTTAATTTTTAATCCAAACATTGATCTTAGTGTTTTGGGAACATAATAACATCAAAGTTAATGAAACAAATTGTTATTAATTTTTTATTGTTATTGCTATTTTTTAAAGCATTGCATACAAATTTATAGGTTTGGATCATGCATAAATATGAATGTAAATAAAAAACATGAGATTTTGATTACTAAACACTTATCTTATTTTTAAAAATAATTTAATTTCGTAATAATAATATATAAAAAAGTCATTTTGACACTCAAAACCTTTATCTATTCTTCATCTACCAGAAATATTTCGTATGCCATGCTTATGGAGCCCCTTAGCACTAAATAGGAATCATGAAAATAATAACAATAACAATAAAAATGTTAATAACAATTTTTTTATTAACTTTGATGCTATTTATGTTCCCAAAACATCGAGAGAATATCAATGTTTTGATTAAAAATTAAAAATGGCATTCCAATCTGAATTGAAAAAAATAGTCATTCACCATTTACTTCTTATGCGTCAAACCTATGCCCACAATTTATATCTCAGTGAGATATCCCACCTTAAAACGCTCGAAGCCCGGCTGCCAGAGAGGCTTTCCCCCGCACGTCACCATTTCTCCTCCGCCCGCACGTCCGAGAGCCCGAAGCAAAACACCCCGGTTTTCAGACGCGTTTTTAGGTATTAAATCGGACCCTGCTTACATTTTATTATATGGGGGTTGTAGATAAACTCTTCGAGAACAAATAGCGCTTTGAAAAATCACTCTATGGCAATTATCGGCCGCTTCCAAGGCGTTTTTCATGAACACGCGTTTTTACATACTCACAATTTACGCAAAAATTTATGATTATTCTTGTACGAAATATCTATTGTAGGTAGGCACCAGCAAGAGATACAATTTAAGCCCTGAAACAATTAAAACTACTTTAATTAAATGTCGAAAAATGTCCATTTTCGAAGTTTTGATTTTTTATTGAAAAACGTTGTGAACCGATTTCAATTGACCAGGGATAAATCTTTTTCCCTTTTTATGTGCTATCACGGTTTTTGGTTTTCCGCAAAAAATTCTTCACACATTAAAAGTGAAAATACCAGTTTTCGGCACTTTTATGAATTTTTTTAACGTAAAAGCTCCAAGCCGATTTAGTCCAAAGTATATACATTCAATTTATACGATTTTTCTCCTAGTTATCATGTCGAGAAAGTGGATTGGTAAATTTATTTTAAGAACTGAATGTTTTTCTGCTATCTTACCTGGACTATTAAGAATCCCTCGTGAGCCGATCTCGCACCACATTAAAACTATGTGACTTCGACTCGACCGGAATTTAAACTGGCAAAGATACTAGATCTGGAATGTTAATGCATTGAAACCCAATGCCCTAGGGGTCTTTACCACGTACTAAAGCTGATAATGAACTTAATATATATTTCAAACCATTTTAGTTGTTATATCAATAAATTAACAAAATCCCACAAAACTTTTTTTTGTTGAAATTATTAGGTTCTATATACATTTGAAAACAATAATTAGTTAATTTAAGGTAGGGTGGGAGGAAACGCGAGAAATGTAAAGTGATTTTGCAGTTACATCTTTTTGACCGAAATGAATAAAATATTGTTCCAGATGACACATAGAAGTTGATTTTCTTCAAATGGTGATACAAACAGTTTTTGAATATCTATAATTAGCATTGCGGCGTTAGATGGTAATTTTTTTAATAAAGAGAAAAAGATGTCATTAAATTCAAGGACACCCTTGACAGATATTCAAGAACTGTTGATAACAACGTGCGAAGAAAATTAAACTCTATTTTTGTAATAAAATAATGTTTGACATATTTTGACAGAAAAAATTGCCATTAAAACTGCAAAAACATATTTTTAGCGTCCTTCACATCCCCACCTTATTAATCATTTCTCACTTTACTCGTGGGAACAGTTTTACTGTTGAAGGGTGATTCCAGGCGGTGTTTATTAGTTCTTTTTCGTGTTCAGGGGACAACAATCAACCGGATAAGCATTACATACTCTCAGCTGTGGAAGAAGTTTAAAATTATCAAGTTTAACATAAATGTACAGACAATAGGCAGTAACTAGAACGAGTGTAACAGGAAATTTGATGATGAAGTATTGAAAAACAGTTAAAGGAAGAATGAAAATAGAATAAAAGTGGCAGAGTAAATATTGACACAAAATTAGATAATTCAAGAAACATTTGGGAATAGTTTGATCCCAACCGATATTTCCAATGTTGCTAATACTGCCATTCTGTATCCACGCAATAATGAAGTTGCTCAAATAAACGAGAAGGAGAGATCCATTGTTACATTATCGTAAACTCAGTCAAATATGGGGATGACCAGAAATAATACAACTATCCAGAAGAGTTTTTGAAATGTTTGACACCATCATGAATACTGCCACGAAAATTAAGCTCAAAAATAGGCAGTATAATAATGAGTTACATATCCGGTCCACATTACAGTACATTGTTAGCATTAATCTATTATTGTAGATTACTGTGGGCAAGACATGCAGGGCTAATGGGAGATTCTAGAACCATGTTCAGGGTACTGACTGACAAACCCAATGGGAAGCGACCACTGGGGAAGACCTAGACGCAGGTGGGAATATAGCGTTAGAATAGATCTGAAGAAGATAGGGTGTAATGAGGTGGACTGAATAGAACTAACTAAAGATAGGGACCGGATGCAATGAGGTGGACTGTATAGAATTAACTGAAGATAGGAATAGGTAGCGTACTCTTATAAATGCGGCAATGAACTTTAGAGTTCTTAATGCCATAGAATAAGTATGTAAGTAAGTAGGACCTATAATAATTATCTTTATGAAATTAAATACTAAGTATTATTATTATTAGCACCGCGTCTTACTACCCATTCGGGTTATACGCACTTACGCTAATGTGTAATGGTAGGGTGATTGTGAGATGAAATGGAGGACCTACAGTTTAACGTGGAATCCGAACCACGGTGGAGGCCTGGCATTCCTCATATTCACCAGATGTCTTGTCAGAGGTGAAGGAAGGGTTTAGTAATCAGATAAATCTTTGCCGGGAACGAGGATTGAACCCCGGCTACCAGCACAGAAGTCTGACACCTTACCCCTAGACCACCAGGTCACCCAAATACTAAGTAGGGCCTATAAAATGGTATCCTACCAGCAGTGAAATATTATATACTAATCCAAACAATGTAATTTTGCACTTGTGTACTCTGCCATCCTCTTTATTTTGAGATTGAGGCAGTTCCCAGTTAAACCGGAGTTCTCGATGACTTATTAATAAGTCACAAGTTCAAACCTGGGATATGGTTAGTATTTATCTGCCCAAACCCATTTTCAGCCATGGCCAACTGTGCATGTGAACTTTTCAAGGGTGTGAAGTTCAACAAACTTAAGTGTTAAGTTTGGTGACGAATCAAATCAGGGACACTAATACCGAAATGGCGTACAGTATTCACAAAACAGTATTGTTTAAATACATTTTATGACGTATTTAATAAAAAAATACAATAATTTTAGTTCACTCTCGGTGTATCTATTCGTACTTAATATTATGAGAGAATTTTTTTTAGTTACCAACTAACCCAACCTAACAAAACCTAACCTTTCATTTGTCTATCAAGGCTAAGTTTTGTTAGGTTGGGTTATATTCTTATAACCAAGCTGTTGTAGACAAGCTTAAAAACTAACGTATTTTATTATTATTATTATTAGCACCGCGTCTTACTACCCATTCGGGTTATACGCACTTACGCTAATGTGTAATGGTAGGGTGATTGTGAGATGAAATGGAGGACCTACAGTTTAACGTGGAATCCGAACCACGGTGGAGGCCTGGCATTCCTCACATTCACAAGATGTCTTGTCAGAGGTGAAGGAAGGGTTTGGTAATCAGATAAATCTGTGCCGGGACCGAGGATTGAACCCCAGCCGCCAGCACAGAAGTCTGACACCTTACCCCTAGACCGCCAGGTCACCTAACGTATTTTTGAATTACACAATTAAAATATATATTTTTAAATATAAATATATGTACGGTACACTTCAGTACGTATATAATAATTTGAAAAACGATATCAACTGCTTTATGTTATTTTACTTGTGATCGTTGCTTAGTCGCGTAGCCAGACATCGTTCATCTTATATGAAAGGACTTGCGCCGAGAGTATCCCATCTCCAACTTGACGAAAACTTGAAGCAAACGTATCGTGTAAGTATTTAGACATTCTGTAGTTCTAGTTTACAAATAAGATTACTTTTTAAAAGGTGCAAACATTTTCTCCGAATCTTAATTTTAAAACAAAAAGAAGTATACAAATTATTCACATTTTAAAAATTATTATTTCAACAACAGTAATAAAAAAGTAGTTTATTGCATTTACATTGACCTTTACATTACCTTTAGTTAAAACAAATAAATTCTAAATATGTTCTAGAGGCATTTAATAGACCTATTCATAAATTGTCTTGACCTCCTAGTGGTTGGAGGCCCGCGCTTCTTTAAGCTCGCCTACCTCCTCACCTTGAAATTTAATTCTGGCTACGGCCTTGTGCTAAAAGATTTACGGCTTATGTTTTGGCAATGTTTTTATTTAATACTCGCTGGTGTATCCGTTCTTCGCACGGGGAATCTATAAAGTAGCTTTGTTATTTTTAGAATATAAAATAAACCATAGGAATTAGTGATAAAACCTTAAATTATGTTTAAATAGTAATCCTTTATTGGTTTGATTTGTGATATAAACAGTGAAAGTACGCTGAATAATACACAATTCCAAAATAGAGATATAATTATAACATGTTTTAATAGTAGACATTTATTTTGGAAATTAACTCCTATTTTCTCTATACACAGTACTTTTAACTGTTGCCTTTTGGCGCTAATAAAAAAAGAAAGAAGAGTGCCACTGCATGAATATTTGGTTAAAGGGTTGTAATTAAATGAAATAAAAATATTTAAGCTTATTTTTTACCGTTTTATTCCATTTACTTTTTACCAATTTTACTCATTTTACCATTTTTACACAACTTTAACCTTTTCACCTTTTGAGTTTTGAGATAAAATTAGTAAATGGTAAAAAACATAGATCTACAAGCAAATACATTCATGTTTTAATATGATCATAACAGAAAACTCTAAGGTAATTGAAGATGGTTTTAGGGGTTTTGAAGCTTCAGAACTGTCACTCATCTTCTATGGTGGTCACATGGTTTAATATTCGCAATAGACTAGACTGCTGGCCACAAAGAAATTGACGTTTGAATCCAGGTTGGAATCACAGCAGGTAACTTTTCATGAATGATTTTTCATTCTACCTCCTCGCAGGTGTGGGTACATTCTCCCGAAATTCTACCTTTCTCATTCCTAGCTCATTAGTGTTGAAAATGTGGATAGTCCAAAAGGGTAGTAGAACGCGCTGCTTAAACAAAACCTGCCATCTATAGAAGAATTATTAGAGAGCGAGGATATTTTCTTCATGTAGGTGGCACCCTTAATCATTTATGTATAGCCCTTAGTGTGCATTTTTATTTTTCTGAATACAACACTTCAGTTTTTCTTACTATGTATGCTAATATTGTTCCATTTGAGCAGATTATTGGAGGAGCGGATTTTCTCTCATACCGTCCCGGTCGCTAACGATGCATCGGGACAAGATAGCTGGAGATTGTTCGGGTGTGAGTGACTTGGTAGCTGTTTTCACTTGTACCTTCCATGTGTGTCACTTGTTAACAAGTACTTCTCACATATACGTCATGAATCAACGACTGTCCCAAGAGCCAGCAAGGGTTGAAAAATAGAAGAGAGCGTCGTAGTAAACACTTGACCACCTGGAGAGTTGTCGTCGTCTTGCGAGGATAATTACTGCGTGTTCTTTTCATCCACCCATTGTTTTTAACGGAGTCATTAAACAGAACCGAGAGAAGCGTTATTAACGGGACGTTGGTTAAACACAAACCGTGATGAAGGTTGGAGTATTTTTTTGGAAACCCTCCGAAAGGTGACATACACATATGCACTCAACAAAGCGCGAAAACCTCCGTTTCTTGGACATGACGAGAGCTGGTTATTCTATCTTTCAGTCCAGATGTGTTAGCCTTATCTATGTTTCTCGGGAGTTGAAGGGTTGTAATAATAGTTTGGTTCAGGTAGCGTAGGTTATTTTTAGTGAGGTAGTGTTCAAGTATCAACTCATACTTTAAACTCCGGCTATCTATTCTCATACAGTGGCTGTGATTTCTAACAATGTTTTTATAGTACGACACCATTGCTCATACTTTCTCATAAAGTCTCTAATATACCATATTTATTATAATGAGGTTGTCACTGACAGCAAGCAGAGAGTACTTTATTGCAAACATTGGCTTAAAGTAACTAACTAATGCTAACCTATTCTAAAATAATAATTTCCAAATAGGTTAACATCCGTTACTTTTAGCCAATATTTGCTATAAAGTTATATAGTTTTAAAACTTCGTCTATGTAATTTGTTCCCGTAAGTTTCAGTCTGCAGTCCGTAATAAGTTGACTCCCCAGTAACGGAATGCTATGTACACGTCGTCCCGTAAGTCCGTACTCTTTAGGACACTGTGGAAGTTGGACCAACTATTTAAATTTTCTAAGGACCTTCGTTATGGAAAATAAATCACACCGAATAAATAAACATCGATGGTTAATCAAAATGAAAGCATCAAATATAGTAAAGGAAACTATCTCCATTTTATAAACGCATGGTATTATTATTTCCTTACCTTCAAATGTAAATTATGAAAAACTTCACTAACTAAATATTACCGCTATTCTAAATAAAATCAAATATAATATAAAATACTATAAGTGTTAATTTAGCTATCAATTTTTTCCAAGATTATTTTATTTCGATGAGATTGATTTGACAAACTAGTTTTACTTGGTATCAGTTGTCACCACACTATGTGGTTAAGAATATGGATTGCGTGTAGAACATTGAAATGTCATGAGGAATATAAGAACGTCGAGGATCATTAAAATAAGGAGTTGTTGACTGTGTAGACGAGGCTCAAGCCTACAATCTTAGGTGCTTAACACCGAAGAGACTTTTCCAATAATATATATATTCGAAAAAAAAATAAGAATATTTATCGGTTTTTTGAGACGATACAACTTTTATTAATCAACATTCCTGACAGAATTAATTATGAATGGGTGTAAAAATATGAGGTAAGTATTGAACGTTGTTGAAGTTTTGGAAAGTACTGTACAAACCGCGCAACAAAGTTACAGCGTTGTAAAAGTCTTTTAATATTCTTACAACCACGTTTTATTCTCAAGTTTTGTACAAAAATACAAAACAGTGAATATACTTTATTAAAGTTGAGAGCATCAAACGTTTGGTATTTAGATCACGTTAGTTGAAGTTTTCCCTTTAAAAGTTTTTTAAGTTACTTCCCTCTTTTCTAAACAAAGGTATCATAAACGCTTATGTAAATGTTGGTAAGCAATTTTAACATTATGTTTATATCTATATAAAAACATAATGAAGTAGATTAGAAATAATAATTGTGTAGTTACTTCCATCCAGGCTAACCTTATATCATTTAACTAATTGGGTTTATATGAGAAGGGTATAATTTTAAAGAAAATTTACCTAAAGAGGCACAGGAAAATCTTTTAGGAAAAGTCACCTTCAGCACATTTATTGAGGTTAGAACAATGACCTTACCTTCACCAGCAAACGTGAATAAATTAACTTAAACTTTAGTCCGTTTCCACACTGCATCGACTATATATTAAAAATAATAAAAGGTGTGTAACCCACTGCTTGGTTTATGTCTAACTAAATGTAAATCAAATATATTTTTGAACCTTCAGTTCAATTTCCTTCTATTGACTATCTGTCTATAAACACAAGATATTTGTGCTTATACTGTACATTTCCCCAAATGAAATAATATAATTGAAAATGAACATGTTTATAATAGGTTTTCCACAAATAAAAAGTTTTGCTAATGACTGTACCATCCAATTAAAGTGGAAATTGTAGAGAGATTGGGAGCCGTATTTGGGCTAAATTAATTGGAATTTGTTTCCCCTCCCCCCGTTCCTATCCACCTGCTTTCTTCCTTAACTTGGAAAACCTGTTCAATTTTAATAACTAATAAAGGGATGAATGGGGAACTCTTGTTGTGTATACTCACGTTTAAAATTAATTTGATGGTTTTGTTTGCAGGGTTGATATTATAGAATATGGTAGTTTGTAGGCAATCTAAAATATTAGATTGGTGAACCATAGCCTGTATAGGTGATCATGCGGGTGAAACATCAGGCTCATCTAGTATGACTTTCTGGTTACTTGGCCTTCGTGGTTAGAATCCGGGGCTGGGTGTACTGAAGTCGAGCTTTATAAAGTATTTTCCACCGTCACACTGTGAAAATGCGGCTACACTTACTCTAAATTCTAAGTATATGGCCTGGATGGGTAGTAAGACTCAAGAGTGCCAGATAAAAAAGCGTATTATAGTATTAAATAAATCTTAGTATGTCAAAACAATCATAGTAACCTATTTATAAAAATAATATGACAATTTTGGATAATAATTTTTTTAATATCTGAATATTTTTTTAAGGATTGGTTATGTTCAGGTTGGTTAGTAATACGTAAACCGTTACAGGTTTGGATAATCCCACTGTTGATTATTCAGACGATCTAGCTCTGAATATGAATGGAATAGGGAATATGAAATTCACTTGCATATTATCGGAGAGTAGAAAAAACCATAATGTATAGAAACCACCTTCAGTGAAGCCGATAAACTATCAAAATAACTAAACTTTCATATCAGAGAGAAGCATATCGAAAATTACAATCACTAAGAATATTATAGATCTACGTATCACTAAGGTAAACGGATCAACCAAATAACTAGGTTTTTTGCTATCAAGTCTTACTACCTTCATGGGCTATACGCATATGTATTAATTGCGCTTAGTAGTTAGGAATGAGGAAAGTTTAATTCAGAGGAAGTGTACCTACATTTAGGTGACAAGAGAGTGGAAAACTTAAAAAAAAACTAAATATACTCGACCGGGATTCGAACCTCGTTATCTCGGTCATCGGTAGTCTAGTAAAACGAGAGTGATACCTTAAACCATGCGACCTCAACTAGTTCATACATGCTAGTCACTTAGAGCGGCCATCCTGAATTAGGGGTTAAACTGGAAAGTCAGCCACCTATTACTACTGGGACTAAACCATACCATACTGTATTAATATGTGCTAGCAAGATCAAGACATGGAAACTGACTCAACCTAAGACATCGCAGCAAACATAACCCTTACTCTAAATTAAATAAAGCTTTTGCGTTGATTTGATCACTGAGCTGATACACGTAATATAACCATTAACTTGAGGGTTTTGCCTTTTAATATTCCTGAGATGTATGATAACGTCATTCCTGATATATGTGAGAAATAAACGACTTGCTCACGACAAGTTAGCATTTTATTTTATATTTTCAATAATATTTATAAAGTTGACAATAATTCAAATCTACAAACAGAAAACTGGTTTCATAAAAATCTAGCTGAAGTATAATTAATTTAAATTTACAATGATAAGCTTAATCGCTAATAAATATACTGATGTATTATAGCTCTACAACCGTATTGATAAGCTATTATTACTTTTTTTTAATTATCATATTCAGGACAAAGACGATACACAAATTATGAATCACTATTATTATTATTATTAGCACCGCGTCTTACTACCCGTTCGGGTTATACGCACTTACGTTAATGTGTAATGGTAGGGTGATTGTGAGATGAAATGAAGGACCTGCAGTTTAACGTGGAATCCGAACCACGGTGAAGGCCTGGAATTCCTCACATTCACAAGATGTCTTGTCAGAGGTGAAGGAAGAGTTTGGTAATCAGATAAATCTGTGCCGGGACCGAGGATTGAACCCCGGCCGCCAGCACAGAAGTCTGACACCTTACCCCTAGACCACCAGGTCACCTATGAATCACTACTTATCACATAAATTGAGACTAATCCAAAAAAATTTATTAAATACTTAGTTTCATATTAAAAATACTCTGTATCAGTTGAATATTAATATAAATTCAAGATTTTCATTGCTACTCAGATTCCAATAGCTCGAACAATTTTCTCAATAATTTGTTCAATATTTGAAAAAAGGTTTAGAGATATAGAAACCCCCATTTAATAGTCATCCTTTAGTAAATAATTATTATCATTGAATTATGTGAATATTGACATCACCAAACACATCCTTTTTTATGTTATGGTGATCCTTTCCTTTTTTTTTTTACTGTCCGTCGAATTTAATATCAATTAGTGAATTTATTAAAAATGATTAACTTTGGCAACATTCTATGAAGCCATGCTCTTCTGAAACGCAGATTCCTCAGATAGTTGAATATAAATTATTACTTCACTAAAACACCTTTCAATTTAGAACTCCATATTTAGATTTAGTTCTGAAAATATATAACAATTCTTTAAATAAAATACTACGCCATATTTTAAGATTTCACCAATCCACGCCCTCACAAGTAAGGTTACCAACACAGGGCTGTGCAGATGTCGTTCTCATTTGTCAGGACTTCCCCATCTCGAACCAAGGAGGCTTACATCATTATGGGAAATTTTAAAATAGGATTACAGAAACAGATAGTACCATGAAATAAACATAGCGCTAGTGTTGTGTGGTTACCAAATAGAATGTTATAAGGAGCATTTATTTTAAATAAAACATATATTAATATTTAACACCGCGTCTTACTACCCGTTCGGGTTATACGCTTTACGTACTAATTACTCTAATGGGTTAGGAATTGGGAAGGCTAAATTAGAGGAAGTGAACCCGCATTTGCGTGGAGGGGGGAGTGGAATACAATTGAAGAAAACCACCCCCAGTTCACCCGACCAAGATTCGAACCTTGATCTCCCCGTCCTCAGCAGACGAGCTCTACACGACAAGCGCTAACTACGCCACCGAGGCGGGTTAAATAAAACAAAGTGGCTTAATAGATCGATATAAAACTATACCAAAAATAAAAATAAATATTTAAATTTGGAAAAAATACGAAATATAAAAGTAAGGATCATTACTACTTATAATATTCACCCTTTATTTAATAATTGTCATTGAATTTAGTTGAACACTGGCTGTAAGATTGACTTGACTGTAAGATTATCTATTTTGATGTGGTCCAAAATATGTTTATGTGTGTGACACAGTCAGGTGATTAAATACTCGACATACAATGATTCTCAAATATGATTTTTGGGGGGTCAAAGATAAATATTTCCACTTTGCATGATGAGCTTGTACTTACTTGCAGCGATACTGTCTGCACAGATGAAGCAATGTCATCCTGTTTAATAAAGGCATACAATATATGTGTGATGTTACTGAAATCTTGTAAATAAGTAAACTACTTAAATAAATAAATGACATTATATATATGTATATATAAGGGCATACAATATATGTGTGATGTTACTGAAATCTTGTAAATAAGTAAACTACTTAAATAAATAAATCACATTATATATATATATATTGAAGGGGACGTGTGTGTGTCCCCGTACCCCCACCAGGTACGGCCACGATTAAATTCAGTTGAAGCGAATTGTTTTAAGATGTTTTTGTTCTCGGCATTCTACTACCCGTATAAGATATCTACATATTTATACTAAAGGAGAGATATAAATAATGTAAAATTCGGAAGATATGTACCTACATTTACGCAGGAGGGTTGGAAACTCTTTATGAAGACCAACTTTTGTATTTAGGGCATGGCTTCAGCTGATGAGATTAATTTTCATGGATGATTTAATTAAAAATTAATTTGAAACCAATTTGAAAAAAAATTATTAACACGTGTTAGTACAATACGGTATAGTACTGTTTATAAAGTGATGTTGAAATATAATATCATCCCAGTTTGATAAATTCATATATAAACAATATTCTAGGTATTTTATTAAAATTGAACAGTTTTGATTGATTTTTGTGGTGTTTTACGTTTCAGCAACACTATTTCAAACATTGGTAACTAGTCAATTTTCATTATTTTATTATACGTATCTGCAAGTGCCTTTAACATCACTGTCGCTACCCCTCTTCATGCAGGCCTAATATGTCAGGATAGCTTGGGCGGAAGGATAGGGACGATGGCAATATAGATGTGTGGCTTCGTAATTTATAGAAGGCTTTGGTTTTTAGGGTCACGATGTTACATAAAGATATAAGGACTTTGACGTAGAAACTCGTGAGATAACTGGCTTGGTAAGGAATACCTAAACAATGGCCCGACTGACAACTCCACAGATTCAAACCCGGTACTTTGGGCACGATAGTTGCACTCCAGCACAAGTACTCGATGACCCGATATTCTATTACACGAGGCCCCTAAAACGGACGGAATGACCCCTCTGAATATATATTATTTGGTTAGCCTCGATAGTTATAAAACAGAAACATTTATAATTCAAATCGGCTCAGTTGTTTTGAGTTGTCACTGGTTGAGTAGGTTTACTAACTCATCTTAACAATTAAACTAGACCAGTTCTTTCGTTCATTTCTTTCAACACTATTATGTTAGTTTTAAACAAACATCTCCAATCTAGGGCGGGGCGATTAAATCACAAACCAGCGATTATTCGAATTAAGTCTCGGGCTTGTAATATAAATTGTAAAAGTTAAAAAATTAACAGACCTAGACTCGCTTTGAGATAAGATAAATGGGGTGAATAAAGTTACTTTGAAATATTATACACTCATTATTAAGTAATAACATGATAACATAACTTTTTTTAAATTATTTTAGCACCGCTTCTTACTAATCGTTTGGGTTATAAGCCTATGTACCAATCACACTTGTGAGTTAGGGATTATGAAGGTTTAATTTAGATATAGTGCACCCGTATTTTCGTGGAGGGAGAGTGGTAAACCAATTAGGATAAAAACACCTTCAGTGCACCAGACCAGGATTGAACCCTGATCTCCCCACCTTCGGCAGTTTAGCCCAACACGAAAGTAGCGTGATAGACTAGGCGGCCAACGAAGCGGGTAGTAACATAACTAAAATTATTAGTATTGCAATATTATTATTTTTAAGTGAGCACAAATCCCATAATGATATAATTAAAATGTCTATCTAAATATTTTTCAAAATAATTTTATCGTTTTTGAATTTACAATACACACCAAAACTTATTTTAAACATCATTGTATTGTTTATAACTTATAGTTTGCTTGAAACAAAATGTAAGAAAATATTTTCGAGAAATTGATTACTTATTTAACCGTTTAGAAAATTATGGTCAATATTGTTGATTAAAATGTGATATAACGATAACATTCCGAAAAAAAAAGTTTCTTTGGTCTATTAAATTAACTCCCCCAATCAAAGAATATTGGTAAAAGATGTGTTAATACTAGACATTATTACGGCCATTTTGTGTTCAAAGGTAAGTAAATATTCATAAATAAAGACAAATAAAAAGCAATGCTGTAAATAAAATGATAACCTACTATCATTGGAGAAAGAGCGTTCTAATAGTAGATCTTATATATGTATACTAGACCCTTCCCC
>CABFVX010007559.1:13952-29974 GCA_902151425.1 Timema shepardi
ACTCTACCATAAAATATGAGTGACTATCGACATTTTTATGAGGAATAAATTAAATTTTCAAAATAAAATATAGCCTATGTTACTCGCTGATAATGTTGCTTTATATTGGTGAAAGCATTTTTTAAATAGGTTCAGTAGTTTTTGAGTTTATCAATTTAAAAAAAATCAAATATTTCCTCTTTATAATATTAGTGTATATAGATGTAGATTATACATGTATGCCGTATTTCTTCTATTTGTTGTACTATACCACTTAAATAAGAGTGTGTTGTTATTTTAATTCTTAACCAAGGAGAAATATTTCATTTACAGATATACAACCACTCACAAATCAGGGTTTCCATAGTAATGTAAGCAAAGAATGAAAAGTTGGAAACTCGCTGAGAAAATTGGGCTTTCGCCAACATCTTAGTCCCCTAACCTGTAAAAATAGAGATTGTTTTTCAAAATCGGTTAAGCCATTTTATTCTATTTTAGATTAATGGAAATGGACTTATTAAATTATTTATAAGACCGGAGGAAGATATTTAAAGATAAAGAAGACGAAAGAAAAAAAAAGCAACAATGGAAACAAAGTTGTATGGGTTACCATTGGTTTGTTTTATGTATATAAATAATTACCTTTAGCCTTATCTTCCTATGAATTTCAACATACCATTTAAGTAAGAGCAATTCAACATATCACTAAATTTAAAGTTGAGTAGGTGTTATTTGTAATCAAAGAAACATAATATTGTATTAACAAATATACAACCATGCACAAATAATGGTGTCCGTGGTGCTGTAAATAGGAGAGTAAAAAGTTAAATATTTGCTGATAAACAGTATTATCTTTGGAAACTACTATTTTGGACAACATTCTGAACCTTCAACCTTTCTAATCAGTGGTCGTTTGTGTCAAAATCTAGTCAGCCATTTCCTAGTAATTTCTATTACCGGAACGGGCTAATCTAATTATATATAATTTATGTAAAGGTTTACTGAATGAACTTTAATGTTATTTTCATCCTAAAGAGGGCTTTTACAAAATATAATCACCTCCCAAAAGTCAGTAAATATTTCATCCATGCGCCCTATAAGCCGCGACAGTAGTCTAGTACGGCATAAGGTTCCAATTTGACCTTTGACCCCGAGTTGTGTGACGTAATCATTGCATCTTATGTCGCAACACTCACCTCTAGGTTTTTCCTGGTGACTCATACATGGTGACAGTATATTTCCGTCTGACCTGAATTTCCCCTCTGGCTATTTCCATGACGACATGGGCTTAGCGACATGCTGTCCTCCTTCAATGTCGCAAAGGTATATTTCTAGTTTTCTATGTGGAAATGGGTTTCCCCTGATACGTGGCGCCAGTTTGGAGGGTCGACAAGACGGGAATAGTTCACGACCTTTAATGATGTCGCAAAACTCCCCTTCTATGTGGCAATGGGTTTTCCCCGATGTCTGGAGGCTTGGCAAGACAGGAATAGTTCACGACCTTGAATGATGTCGCTAACCTCCCCTTCTATGTGGCTTTGGGTTTTCCCTGATACTGGGGCAAGTTTGGTGGCTCGACAACACAAGTCGAGACAGGAATAGATTGTGACCGTGAGTTAATTGACCCTGTTCATGTTTGGTGTCAGTTTGCCGGCTCGACAAGTCAAGACTCGTATCTACGTGTAAAGGACAAACAGGTTTTGTTTGTGAATAAAGCACAATATTATTAAACATATATTTATTGTACATTAAAGGTTTTAAAGATATACATTAAAAGTTTCACAGATATCATACATAATATTTATTATACACTTTTACAGGAATGACGCATATATTCGTTCATACGTTTTTTTACAGTGTCTCTTAGATGCTTTAGTAATATTGTTTTAAGTTCACAATCCAGCATATAA
The DNA here is from genome assembly GCA_902151425.1 of Timema shepardi. Lineage (NCBI taxonomy): Eukaryota > Metazoa > Arthropoda > Insecta > Phasmatodea > Timematidae > Timema > Timema shepardi. The sequence continues at coordinate 15,842 of CABFVX010007559.1, forward strand.
TAGTCCAAACAGATGCTTGACGTGTATAGAAGGTAGCACTGAAAAGATTCAGGTTTCTGATGTGCGTTTCCACCATAGGTTGTTCGATGTCGATGACATACACTGATTCTGTAAGCGTGTCGTATAAATCCATGGCAAGTGTGTCGATCAAATATTTGCAATAGCGTGCGATGGGTGTCAACCACATATCCCGGTGGTTGAAGGCGACGTCAATGAGGACAGCACATCACAAAGACATGTCCAGCTAGGTGTTAGATAAGTGACCCGTTTGAGTCCGGTATCTTGTTTATCAATGATCACGACAATACGGTCACAGCACATGCGTCTCAGAGAAATTTCATGATTAGTCAGACTAATCTTCTGGGAAGGTCGCGTGTTGCTGAAAAACTTTAATATTACTGACTTGTAATTTACAAATTCTTGCCACACTACATGGTTAAACACCGCACAGTATCATTAGCATTTTTCTAACTAAACATAGAGCATAAAGTTGTTCTTGACGCTCATGACGACGATGACTCGTTTGGCCTCGACTTCATACAGCGGGAGCAAAGTGTTGGAAATACTAGTGATGGAGAGCGGCTTCACCGGATTTACGTGGCGAGCGCAAACGTTTTGACCTTCCAATATGTTTGATCGCTTCGACGACTGTCGCGGTTATGGCAGACACGCCGTTGGGTCGACCCTTTTATAGGCACACGCTGATTGGACGCAGCCCCTTGAGGGGTGACAAGACCCTACAGTATTGAAAAATGTGTTGTAAAATCTCACCACATTAGCGTCATTGCCTGTATGATTGGTGTGTGAGAAAAGGGTTAGGAAAGTTTCCATTGGAATGTTCTGGGTGCGATAGAAAAGGTACATGAGATAGTAATGGACTCAAACGTCCGAGGCGATGATTTGAAGTTGTAGCGTGCTATGAGACGTGTGGGAAATGTTTTTGCGTATAAATACCAGATGTGACTTTATACGGGGTGGAAAACCATAACTTTCAAAATATTCTCCCACGCCGTTCTTGTCGATAAAAATGGCGAAACAATGCGTCCCAGGCTTTATGTGTGAACCAGTGTTGACAACAAGAGCGGAAGAACACGCTATTATTTCGGATAATTGATCAACAGAGAAAACACTCAACTGTACGGAATGAAACCATGGATTTGTTTTAAGCGCATGTCATGGTGTGGTTGTCCATCTTCAAGCATCCAATCTCGAAGTCCCCAAACAATGTAAGCCGAACAGAAATTCAATACAGAACTATGTGCCATGCACATGGCGTGGCCCAATTTAAGTGTTTTCAAAGACGAATAACCTCTGTCATACAGATTTACGACGGGTGTAGGCGTGTGTTTGATTAGAAGATTTTCTCTGTTGCTTCCTTAACGTAGAGGGTATCTGCAAACGTTGTGGCGTGGGCGATGAGGGATTCTAGCAGGCTGTAATCCACATCACCGCTACCCTAGGGAATACCGTGCAGTTTGTTGACGATACAGTCAACTTGCTTTTTAGCGGCAGCTGAAAGTTAATCGATAGCGTATGGGGGTTTTAACACCCAATGTTGAAGAAATGTACCCCATGCAGATAAAACACTCAGATCCTTTACGATAAACTATATGCTGTCGTCGGTGAAGCTCTGGAAATCCACATCGATGTCCATGATTTAAATGACGAGTGTAAGGGGCAGGAAGTCGCTTATTTTAGCTCCCATAATAGGTCACAACGTTTTTGTCCTTGTCAATGTTGAAGATGTTGGCAAAATCCTTGTACACGAAACAGTTGACGGTTTTGGGTGAAAGCTCTGGTGAAGCTCACTTCGATGCTCAGAGAGCCATGCCTCGTCAAATTCCAATGCAATGTCATGTGGGCGGACAGATTAAGTGTGATATTGAAATCGATGATATGTATAACTTAGGATAGGCTCCCCATGTAATGTCACTACCTTCATTCATTAAATGGATACCCGTTCCAGAAAACCATGTGTGGTAGGACATTACATATTTGCCGTTTGAAAAATCGGGCTTTTGCGGTTTCGGCGGAACTTGTTCCCCTTCCACATTCAGTGAGAAATAGTTCATGCCTTGGGTTTTGAAGTTGAACGGGTTTTTGGTGGCGTCTCCGTTGAATTCCGCGTTTGATTCAAATCCCACGATGCATCATTTGGCTAACTGTCCGGTGACTACGTTGTCCACTGATTTCCCTTGCACACCCGTAGCAAGTTTTTACTTCCACGTGGGTGATGGTATACTCTGTGGGACTGACGTTTAATGCCTTGGCATGTGCCAACAGTATACAAGGTGCTACTTTGACACTCGCATTAGAAGGATGGCTTCAGCGATATGAATCTTAAAGTGAGGGAGTTCAGGGACGGCCATAAGACTAAACCCGTCACTAGAACGGACCAACTTGAGTCTGAGCTCAGTGCCTTTCAAAAGGTATTTCTCTTGGTTAAACATATCACCGTGTGACAACTTCTGGAGAGGCGGAAATAGCCCTGTTGGGGGAGTGGCAGAGACACTGGGAGAGAAGTGAGACAGGTAGGAGGACTTATCAATTGTTCCAAAATGTGGTTGAGAGACTAGAGAATAAGCACCTCCAGCCATCTCGGGGTCTTGTCCACTTCATCACGGGGAAGGGACCGTACCCGGCATCTCTAAGGAAGCTGGGATTAATAGAGTCGGGGAATTGACAATGTGGTGAGGAGGGAACCCCTGAACATGTGGTGCTTGAGTGTGTCCTCACACTAGAAGCAAGGAGGAACTACCAGAGAGAGATCCAGGGAAGATTAGTAAGTGAAATACTGAGGGACCTAATCTATTGGAAATTCTTGGACCAGATTGCACTGGAAGCGTCAGATAGAGCAAAGACTGCTTACATAGACAGACTTAAAGAGGCACAGGGACGAATAAGATGGGACGTTGACACTGACAATGACGAAGAAGATGACAGCGACATGGAGGGCGAGACTGACACGGACACTAGTGCGGTCTCAGCGGGGAGTGAGTAGGGAAAAAGGATTGTTAAAAGGGAATAAGCTGTGACAATCCTTGCCGGGAAAAAATAGTGTATGTTCTGGGAGGAGCAAGCACGAGCCCTGGGAACTGGATTCCAGTACGACTGAGTGTCTGAAGGAACACAGGGGATGCCCTTATGATCCAAAAGACAGTTTTCCAGTCGTATGAACAAAATGTTAGTGGATTAATTATGAACTCTGAGGGGTTCCCTGCACCGTATGACCCACCACCTTGGAAACAAGAGAGGTGGATTTTGGTTGATGGGCCCTCAGAGTCAAGATGGAGAAAGGCGGCTGCCCTGCAGCCCTCTGATGCCATCGGGGTGATGGAGTTCCCCGGCAGAAATGGGAATAGAATAATTTAGTAAATTTAGTTTAGCTTAGTTAGTAATTAATATAGATAATTAGGGACGGGGGAACTAGGTAGGGGGTAGATTAGGAAATTCAACTGCCAAGGGTGGAAGGAAGGGTGGAAACAGAAGTATGATGGTAGAAAGTAGGCGGGGCTTCCAACTCTGATAGGGCGCCTCCTCAGGTGGTGAATATGGGGATGCCCACCTCTGCTGAGTGCTTGGCGGACTTGGGAGTGAAATCCTGGGCCTTGTGAAGGGCCCAGTGGGGGAGGGTACTGGGGGTGTAATATACCCGGGGTGTACCAAATTGAGCTAGGGGTAGTTGAATTTCATTTAAGTTAAGAGCCAATATATTTGTTGAAATTTTAAAAAAGAAGATTCATATTGTAATTGTGTAAATAAAGGGAAATTTATGTGAAAAAACGGCCCGGATTTAAAGATTGTTAGATACCGGGCCAGCAAACACTGAATAAATAAAAAAACCACCGTGTAGATACCCTAAAATATCCACCGTCCACATTTGGCGGTGAGACTGTGACGGGCTTCAAATCCCTTGTTGCTAGCGTTAGACTCTCAAAGGTTCCGGGGCTGTCTGCAAACCACAGACTGCAAGTAAAATGTGTTATTTTGACCTCACTGTTGTAATTGATCAGCGTCTCCATTTACGATCTAAAATCATACGTGTTAATGGGAGGTGAGACTAGTTTTTTGTTTAAAAACACATCCACCTGTGTGAATAGCGAATGCAACCAGCTGTTAATGGGAGCAATTTGATCCACCTCAGTGTAAGCACCAACGTCTAGTTTCATGATGGTCGTTCTTAAATAGAGCATAGTCGGTGAAAGATCGATATATAACTCTCCTTGACCGGTAACGATGAATTCTATGGGTGAATCATTGGTGAGGGAAGAGACAGGTTTGTACTGAAGCTGTAGCATTTATTTGGAATATATGCTCCAAAAAAACTTTAAGCTCAAGAAAACTCACCAAAGTCCCCCACTGTTGCTGCACCAACTTACTGTTTCCCACACACAAAAATAAAGACGACTTGCCTCCACCAAAATATTGATCATCTGAACGAGGAGAAATATTGGACTAGTAAAATGTTCTATCCCTCAAGGCGGGGTGTGGAATGGTGTGTGGCGCGCCTGCGCAAAAAGATTGTTATTATTCGAGAATGATCGTCCAGCTCCGCGCGTGTACATTTTAACCCCTTCCTCCCGTCGCTGTGTCATGTTGACCTATGTTTGTATTCACCCCTCTTCCCCCTCTTTGAGCTTGTATAATCATATAAATACTCATGTTGTTAATCACGGAGGCTACTTCTTGGCAGGGCCGTCCCCTAGGACACACCTTGGGTGTCTAGGAAATATTCGCAAGGTACTAAAACCCCTTTTCAGCAGTTGTATATGGAAATTCTTTTCGCTTCGTTTTCGACTTATAAATATATCTATCGTTATGTACTTAGTAAATATTCCAAACATATTGAACTTAGAATTATTTCGTCATATTTAACTTGTAATTATGTCAAATCATTTAGGACTTAGTAAATATGTCCAACATATTGAACTTAGAATCATCTCGTTATATTTAACTTGTAATTATGTCAGATTATTTTGGACTTAGTAAATATTCCAAAGATATTGGACTTAGAATCTATTCGTCATATTTAACTTTGGAATATGTCTGATATTTTGGACTTAAATTTTCTAACGTCTATGTGGACGTTGTAGTCGATTCTAGATTTGGAATATTTATACTTTACCTGGAGTCATATTTAACAGACAAATGTTTATTTTGTATATCAAAAATGCCCATCAGGCAGTGGAAAGTTTCATGTTGTAAACATTAAAGTTATAAGTATTTTGTTATGAACCCCTTTTAACTGAATGGCCCATACGGCAAAAGTCTTGTGTTATCATTCGTATGGAGTATTATTTTCTGCATAGCCAGATTTTGTTTTGGAATATTGTCGTCAGTTAACTCGTTGGCCTTGAGAGCTTATAGAGTTCATTGTTCATTTGTTTCTATATTATGTTCGTATGCTAAAAGCTTCATGAATTGTAAGCTATTCCAAATTGTACAACTTAATCACTCTTTTTTTATATATAATCTGTTCAAGTTTATTCTCACTATCAATAAAACTATAAATGGTTACCATTGACATATATTCTTCTTAATCCAGGTTTCCTGCTTTTGCCATCCTTTTTTTGTTAAGAACGTCAATATAATAAGTAAACTGGTTTGTTTAATTTTGTTTATATTTCTCACAGCCCTCTGCAATTACTTTTTTTTTATCTTTTATCTTATTGTTTGTTGTGCGCCAGCCTTATTCTTCAGGGAAGAGTAAGGGCGGTGGTACAAAGCCATTGTTCACTTTCAACGCTGGTTTGCGTGGGTGTGACGGAGAAGATATCTAGTTCACTTCTGGCACACTCGCAGTACTGGAGGTGTAGAATCATCATTTCAATTGAAAATATCTATCGCTTCTTTCTTGACATTTATACGTCGGGCAAAGACAAAATACTGACTCAGTGCTTCTTATGACGCCTTTTATAGCCTGAGCTGATGATTAGTGTGCCAAACCTCTGATCCGATTTGCATTTAAGGTTTGTTCAAGCCTCACCGACACACTGGATTAGGGCCTCTTTGAAAGGATGACGCTGATTGGTGACGTCGGAAAGCACTTCGATACCAGTATGAAGCGCCTGTTTTCCAATTGCTTTAGTGCCGCTTTTCAGCAACGGTAAGAAGACCTCCTATCACATGCCTGCGTTTATAGGGAACACTATGTTAGATATAAAATATTCCTGTTCCAGCTTGGTTGAAGTAGTATCTTAGTTAGGGACAGTTTATGTTGAGCAGAGTCGAAAATGAAGTTTCCCGCACACTTTTCCAAACTTGATTGGTACAGGTTCAACATTGTTTGTTCTTATATTTATTTCCAGGCTTTCAATTACACTTCTCAGTACGGGAATGTAGTGCAACGGATCAAAGATAATTGTCTTATGTATGCCATAGACATAGTTTGTGTTGTTGATATTGACGATATGTAAAATAAGTGCCACAAAGTAACTCACGGGCTTAGGATCTACGATATCCATATAGATGTACATTTGCGAGGGTAGGCTTAATAGAATATTGGTGGCATACGGCAACTTTTGGACATTGATCAGATTAGTCTTAGGATCAAAACTGATCTGTAGACATAGTTGACTTGATAGAATCAGCATATGTATATTTGGTGAAGAAGAAACAACGTCCACGTTTTTGTTGGGGTTTGTGTACTTGAATACCACTCCGGAATCCCCTTTAAACACCTCTACTTTGTTTAGGGCATTGACCAATTCATGGATAGGGCTGTAGTTTCCAAGAGGGATGTAATCCTTGAATATTTGTTCCCCGCCGTTAGCGTCTACTAAGTTGTACCATGCAATATTTTGTCCCTCGGGTCTGGTGGTGAAAGAACACGGATATTTGGAATGCGGTGAGATCGACTTCCCATTGGCCTTCGTGTGTAGGACAGAAGGGTAGTTGCGTTGTGAAATTCTCAAGGATATTTTTCGGTAAATATCCCATAGAGCTGTCGCTCGGCTAAATGATGTAAACTAGTCCGTTATGATAGGGCACTGACGTAGCTGGAAGGAATCCAAGAATTAAACTTGGTAGGGTAATCTTTCCACTGCACGTACACTTTCTTATGGTGCCTTGACCTTTACCACGTAATATTTTATCAACTTTAAATCTTTCGGGAAGACGTACTCTTTTCAATTTGGGTTCTTAAAACGTTCCCTCCACCTCCTCGCCGTCAAAATCGGTCAACCTGTAGACAACTGGTTGCCGCTACACGACAATACTGGATTTGAAAATTTCTTCTTTCGAATTGCTTTCGTAGCCCTTTTAAATCACCATTTTGGATTTGCTAATACGAACCGTGTCACCGACTTTAACTTTTGGCTTACTATTAGAGCTTGGACGCCTTTTGCCGTACAGATAATCTATGACTTGAAGCAAATTGGTTTCTGAAACGTCGACTGGCGCCATCTTAATACTGGGAGGTTTTGAGCCGTTGTAAGCATCAACGAGAGCTTGGAGGACGTCCATATATCGATACATGTTATTTTTGGTAAAGTAGCGGCACAAGCGCCCTTTTTGAGTCCTATTGAATCGTTCCACGATTATTGCCTTCACGTCAGGATTATGAGTGGTGTAGTAATACACGCCTTCTTGCTTGAAAAGTTTCCGGACTAGACGTGCCGTGAACACTGTCCTCTTGTCCGTCTGTAAACTTAGAAGTTTGCGTCACCTTTGTTTGAAATTATCCCGAAAGGCGTCTCTTACTACGCTCCCCGTCTTGGATGAAAGCATTCACGCCCAGGCCATCTCGGTAAGCAAGTAGGCTACACTGAGCCGTCATATTTTTTGAAACTGCGCATATCTTTGAGATCGGCTTGCCAGAGATCGTCAATGTTTGACACCACGTGCTTGTTGCACGGAAACCTTTTTATCACTGGTTTGTGTAGGGTATAACTGTCCTATGCACGAAGCCATTCTCATAAGTTGTCAGGATCTTATTTGGACACCTTTATGAGCGACGCCACCCCTGCTAACCCCGCATGATGATAAAGGCCGTAGTTGTTGTCGGCTAAACGGGCCATTAATCTCGGAATGGCAGCCACCTGTTTTCATCCACCCTTTTCAGTTTCTTATTCTTAGGGCGTTGTGACGGTGTAAGTTGTTGGGGTACGGGTGTCGGATCTCTAATGGGTGCTAAAAGTTTAGGATTTACAATAATTCTTTCGGAACGTTCATTTTTTAGAATTGCCGTGAGAAACTCTCCACCCAGACGGTTCTCTGTGTTTTATTGCTCTGGCCATATCGTTTATTAAATACACAATATTGGGTCCATGGAGAGGAAAAATGTCTATATTCACTTCTCCGTTTTTGTCCCAAGTGATACCACCTTGGTAAATAATATGTTCTAGTAAAGGTTCATCTGTTTTACGTGCCTCTAATGGTACAGTATTGAGTACATCATGGATGGGAGGAACAGACACTTCAGGGGTGGTTGTGGTAATGGTATTTTCAGGTGGTGTAGGGTATTGACTAAGGTGCAGATAATGCTGTAGGACTTGTTGGTATAAAGTCCATTTAGACTTGTGAAGTTTTGAAGCGAGGATTATTTTTCATTGATGCCGTATTCCTCCTTTGGTGGCAAGGGACCCCAAAATGTCCACAGGCCAATGACTCGTCCAAACCTAATTTTGAGCATCTTGGACAATGACATCGTGAGAAAATTCAATGAATCAATAATGTGGAGCGGTCTGTAATGCATGCACATAATTTTCCCACTTTCTATTATGAGCTCTGGAGTCAAATTTCTTACCGCCATCATATATTTTAAAATTAAGTCTCCGTCATAGCCCTTGGCATCATCGGCTAGGATGGTTATGTCTTTAAATTGTGTCGTTTAAATTTGCTCTACAAATCAAAATAATTGGGCCATAGTAGAATCACCCTTTAATTTGCGAATCCTATCGCCCTCAATTTTTATGCAAATATGGTCATTTCCTTCGATATGAAGGCAGACCTTGCAACACGTCTGCACGATACATAGATTAGGGTCATCCAAGCACGTGCTGACAGTACCTTGAACAAGCATTTCTTGTCGCGATTCAAAATCATAACATACGAACATGAAATTTCTCTTTTCCAGCGACGGCTTGTTTCATATAGCAACGATTATCAAAAGGACGATGCGCCTCGCATACTCTACAAAATTTATCATAGCACCTGTATGAAAAGTTGCTCTTTTTAAGCTGAAAATTTTCCCAAAGACTTCACAAATCTTTTTGAAATTACAGACTGACATGATACCTCTGTAAAAACCGGGATATTTATGGTTATCAAAACATGTCTGGCTTATTAAACAACAACCACTGTCTTCAGATACCAAAGTTTGACCTCCACTGCAAGCCAACTTATCATATCACTTTTTGAACGCGGATTCACATTTGTGCGCATTCTTATGTGCAAATGGCACATGACACTCGCGGCAAAAGTACGAGCACTTAAACACTGCTGTCAAGGATGCTATAACATCAAAATTGTTTTGCTTATCATCGTTAAAATACAAATTAAGGTAGCCCTTAAAAGAATGTTCGGTAGGAGGAGGCCCCTAAAATAGAACCTGCCTCCCCCAACGTTCCCTGAACACTGTGATGTTTTATTCGGAGAGGTGTGTTTGAAATTATTTCAGTTCATTGATTCCACCACCAACTTTCAAAAGATTCATACGGGCATCACGGCATAAATATTATGCTTTGTATTTTTGAATATTGCGCCCATCCTATATGTGCTTATAGGTTCATGTCCATGCATACTGGTTCTCCTTTAAAGTCACAACCAGTTTTGGCGACAACCAATGCACGGGAAAGGCAAAATGTATCGTCGCCATTTTGAATCGTAACGATTCCTTGATTTCTTTGACTGTATGTGGTAGTCGGGTAGAGTTTATTACAATAACGTGCACACCCGCGAGTCTCCTTAAAATATTTGAGTTTAACATACAGTGGTGCCTTATTCAAGAACAAATTATTACTCTACAACACGCAACTTACGTTATCAAGCACGGCTCGAGCGTCTAACTGATCCTCCCTCCTAAATGAGACGAATACAGGATTCAACGTTGAGTCCATGTTATTGAAAATATAGCTGACATGATTATCAGTGCTGACACCATGGTCTTGCAGCCGATTGAGGAAAACAGTAATTTGCTTTTCAAGCCAGCTTAATGCGTCACGATCGCTTGCTGGAGCACCAAGATGTACGGTAACTTCTCTACCAGTATAAAAGAAACGCCTCAATTGTTTTATTCTCTCCTCAAAGATTCGAAGAGAGATATCATTTGACAATGCTCCATCAACTTGATTTGCCTGGCCACAAATTCCCGTCTGTGATGCTGATGACGTTCCCGCAACCACCATATCTACGCCTAGAAGAGGGGCTGTGATTTCCGCCTGATTCACCCCTACACCTCCGACTTGCCGGAAGAAACCTGGAGTTGAAAAAGCTCCCGCTAGTTTAAATGGGTGCTGTGAATGTTAAGGCTGGGATAGAGTCTTTACCGTTGCTTGGAAGAGGGTGGAGGAAGTCGACATCTTCTGTATCAGTGGTTTGTGGGATTACGCCTCCACAGCCTGGAGGTGGCGAAGCTCCCACCAGCTGAATGGGTGTTGCGGGTCTTGGGGTCAGGAGTGAGTCTTTCCAGTGGCTTGGACTGGCATACACATCATCCATTCGAACTAAAACACAAGAATTTGAATTCAAAAACACTTCAAACTAACTACAAAGTAAGCACTTGAAACTACATTCTTCCAAACAAAGTCAATTTAAATAATAATTCATTCCCCTTTTTAAATCAAATAAATTATTTTATAAGTTAGCAAAATAAATACTTAAAACGTAATCACCATTGTATTTATAGTTTGTCCTTGAGGACAGTATGCATATCAAATATTAAACCGAATCCCTCAGTTTCTCTAACTACTCAATTTAAAATACTCTTCTTTATTTCACACAATGTTTGGATCATTTCGTTTATTTTAAGGTTGGTCCTAATTTAAAAGTGTTTTCACCCATTAGTATTCTATTATAGAGGTTTACTAAGCAATCTGCTCATTATATGCTATTTCAATTTATAATATTAATAATATATTATACATATTATTTTTATTATCTTAACGTAAAATAATAATCTTACCTATGGATGCATCAATTGCATCCAGAGCTGAAAACATGTCCTTTATAGGCTCGTGTGGAACTAGAGCTAGTAGAGATGGAGAAGATACAACCGCAGACACCTGATGTTAAGGAGACAGCATATGATGGTCCTATGCATCTGAAAAAACATAACTTTGTATTAGAATTGTAACGTAAGTGATAGCCATGAATAATCATACAGAAACTACCTATTAATCTGAATAGTCATTTTAACAATAATAGGTATGGTCCTGCCGGGACTCGAACCCGAGATACCTAGATCAAGGAGTAGGAATTCTACCTATTGGGCCCAGGTCCCATACAATAATATTGCAACAAGGAAATAACCCTAAATAAATATAATATTTACCGTTTAACATTTATAAAACAAAAACCAATAATCCCAATTTTGTTCGTGAAAAACACACCAATTTAGCACACTATTCATATTTCGAAACAATTTTACATGGTTCTACTTTTTTTTTGCTTTTAAAAGCTAATTATTCTTTCTTACAAATCTAGTCTTTCATTGACCAGCAATTACCAACCGTTTGCGGTCAATTCCTCCATGTAGACACCGAGGGCCATCAGATCCGCGGATGTCTGAGGATCTCCCCACAGCTCATTCTCTAAAAATACAATGCAACAACTTAGTATGATATTCAGAATACCTTAAATTTAAAATATTAGACAGATTATCTACGTGATATAATAGTAAGATAAAATAATCTCCAGAGTGTTATGTGAATCTGAGACATTTAGCAGCTTTAGCTCGTCCAGGGCAATGTGTACTTTATGATAACCCACACCTCATTTTGAAGCGTTAGCCTGTTTTCGGTATCTTCATTTAAAAGCTTGACAGTAACGGGCGTTCTCGGCGAACGGCCGAGCTTTACATATATTCCTCATGTGCAGGAAGGTGACCCTTGCAGATCTATTTGCTTTGTTCGGAAATAAAAACCATTTTTAGCGGTGATAACGGGTGTTTAGATACTTTCAAACATTACAAGAGTGCTTTTAAAACCCAAAATATTATTTTTAAATTGATGTTTTCTTGTGCATTTAGGCTGGACTATGCAACGTCATTCATAAGTATAGGGGTCACAGAAACTGAAGGCATTGTGGTATTTTAAAACATTTCCCTCGATAATCACAATATTACGTTAATTATATTAAAGACTTGTTCAAAACATCTTTTAAGTTAAATTTAGTTTTAGTAAACTACCCTAAAATCATTTTATAGTTTGTAATAAATGTGTTCAATAAACTATAAACTACTATTAATAAAAAAAATTATTTAATTTATTATAAACACTCTTGTTTATACGATTTTAAAATAATATTCTGATATTAGTAAACTACCAACAAAATTAATTACCATTTAACTAAAGATACAAATCAATTTTTATCAATAAACTACCCTTGATTATAATAATCATTGGTTCAGGAATAACTTTATCCAAATGTCATCCAAAAAAGTGACTAGACACCTTCAAATTATCTATAGTTTTAACTCTCATAAACCTATTTATTATAAATTAATAATCTTAGACAACTCTGCCATGGTTTATTGTATTTTTGAAATAAATTAAATGTATACACTTTGGTTTAACAACAAATAAATAATGAGTGTGCCTGTTAGAAAATTACATTTACTCATCAATATCAGTCAGTGAAGCGTAATCCCTCATCCTAGGTTGCTTGTTTAACACTCGAAGACAAGTTATACAATGAAAGGATTTAAAAACTGGTGATGATATTTATAGCTGTTACCAGCTAAGGTTGCGACAGAGCGATGACGTCCCCAAGGAAAACACATTACCGGGGGAGGATTGCCAGAGTCAATGATCTCATGGTTTCAAGGTCGTGAGCCATTTCTGTCTTGTCGATCCGTAAAACTGGCGCCAGTCATCAGGTAAAACCCATTACCACATAGATGGGGAGGGTTGTGACATCATTCAAGGTCACGATCTATTCCTGTCGTGTCGAGCCACCAAACTGGCGCCAGTCATTAGGGAAAACCCATTGACACATAGAAGAGGAGGGTGGCGACATCATTAAAATTCGTGAACTATTTCTGTCTTGTCGAGCAACCAAACTGGCACTATTCATAAGGTAAAACCCATTGCCACATAGAAGGGGAGGGTTGTGACATCATTAAAATTCGTGAACTATTCCTGTCTTGTCGAGCAACCAAACTGGCACTATTCATAAGGTAAAACCCATTGCCACATAGAAGGGGAGGTTTGCGACATCATTTAAGGTCTTGGACTATTCCTGTCTTGTTGAGCCACCAAACTCGCATCACGTATCAGGGAAAACCCATTGCCACATAGAAGGGGAGGGTTGTGACATCATTAAAGGTCGTGAACTATTCCTGTCTTGTCGAGCCACCAAATTGTAACTCCGTGTCATCATGGAAATAACCAGAGGGGAAATTAAGGTCAGATGGAAATATACTGGCACCAGGTATGAGTCACCAGGGAAAACCCAAAGGGCACTAGTGTTGCGACATAACACGCAATGATTACATCACAAAACTCGAGGTCAAAGGTCTAATGGAGGTCATACACCGTACTAGACTACTCGCGACTTATATTTCCCAAGCTTTAGGATAGTTATATGAACGTACTGGAATATAATTTATGTTCATCCTAGTAATTATTTGTTTCAAGTTAAAATAATGTCACTGAAGATTTCATCAATATGCTCTATTAGCCGTGGTTTGTACTCATGATTCTGGAGTCTTGGGGGAGAAATACACGTAGGAAAGTGTCTCGAAGGAGGTCATGTCCCCCAATAGCTTAGTGGGTGGATCAGCCTAATATCCGGAGTTTTAATTCCTCTTAAGACAAATTTAAATTGTTTTCTTGAGCTTATGACAGTTACGTCGAAAAAAAATTATATTCCCTTTCAAATAAATGTATTGCACCCGGTCCTATTACATTTGGGGTTTCATTATTGGTTGTTTGTGGTTTCACCAAGATCAACCATAGTAGCCCCAGGGGTGCA
>CABFVX010007560.1:0-29965 GCA_902151425.1 Timema shepardi
TATAACCCGAACGGTTAGTAAGACGCGGTGCTAATAATAATAATAATAATAATAATAATAATAATAATAATAATAATAATAATAATTTAATTTAATTTAGCCTTTTGATATTATATGATACGGGTCATACCCCCGGTGGTATCTGATGTAGGCCTACCTCAACCCTCAACGTCCGTATCCTGACATAAAAGTCCGGTGTCAAAGTCAACTGTACCTCAACATCACTCAATTGCATTAGCAAGCCAATTACGGAAGTAACTGTCAATTTTTCGTACATTATTGTTTCACTTGATAATTTTTAACTCCTTCCACAGCTGAGAGAGTATTTAATGCTTTTATGAACGATTTCTGTCCTATGAGTATGTGCAATAACACTATCTGAAGTAATCTTCCAACAGTAAAATTTTTCTTCCAAATAGGAAATGATTATTCAATATATCCTATTCTGAACAAATGATTGACTGCAGCTAGTGCATGGCTCAGAGCCATTGTTGACTCAACCTATATTAGAATGATGACGTTTGCATCATTCATTGTCATCCTAAAGCAGGGGTGTTAGGGGTGTCAGTGGTGTCGTTTGATCGTAAGGGACACACTGAAAACAAAAATACTGAAAGTGTTGCATAAAAAAAAAGTCAACATCATAAGCAACGATAACTCATTTTATTACCTTGTTTTTATTTAAAAAAATTACTATGTAAAATAAAACGACTCACATACATACGAGATAAACACTGTTACTATTTATTTTGCGAACAAAATATTCCAGATCCTACTTTTTCCAAAACACACGACCGTGATATTTAATTTTACGTTTTACCTGCTTTGAAATGTACTGTACGTTTTGAGGGTCACCATATTTGAAACCTTATTTTAACACATCACCCTTAATAAACTCCAATAAAATATATTTAAAATTGAATCCTTTCAAACTATGTTTTTGTTGCCACTTAATTATATTTCACCTAAAACCATTAAAATATATCGCATGGCCCCTTGCTAAAATGGACAAACGAGACTAATTTCAATATTTTTCTCACCTCCTAACTCTGGAGTAGGAAACTACTAACGAACGTTTGCTCTTCACCGTTCATTGTTGGGTCTGAAAAGCTGCAATATCAGAAATACCCGACCAATATTGTGACAGTAGCAAAGCAAAATTTGATAGTTCTCCAAAGTAATGCCAAATTTCCAAATTTCACACTTTATTTACTAATCCTTTCTAGCATGCCCTGTTTTTTTAATATACCTGCTTGAAGTGTTAAAATAGCACTTCGTCCCATTAATCCCATCTATTTTGTTTAGCAGTTGAAGGGTACAATCATGAATCGCTTTAGAAGGTCACTGCTTGCTTTCACGCTCACCCGCTCACTATCTATTATTACCCCTTTCTTACTTACCAACACCGGACAGTCACATTTATGAAAATAAGTTTCAGGCCGCATTGATTGTTGGTTCGTAAATAAGCTCCATGGGCCGTACAAAATAGTAGATGAGGCCACATGCGGCCCACGGGCTGCAAGTTTGACGTGCCTATCCAAAAGAAACTTTTTGTTCTGCATTCAACGTCAAATACATGATGTTGCAAACCGTTTCTTCTCTGTTTATGCCGTGAAAACTGGTCACTGTGTTATTATTTACAATTTCTGTTTGGATTTGACATAGGAATTTCTATTATAGGTTCTCCTTGCTTTTGAATTGCAAATAATATGTCGACGAATTAAAATGATTTAGTAAATCACGTTTTAGTTTTTTATAATTCTTACTTTTTTTTTTACCACTTTTCGTGTTTGAAGGTTTTGCGCATTTCTTGAGTAGTAGCTCTACAATTTAAACAAGTTTCATCTTTCTATCTCATTGAGAAGTACTAAAAATATTCTCTGAACAGGTATAAATTACACATATACTATTAGACTTTTATTACTATATATTATTTTATTTTAAATAATATTATTACAGATTAATATAGATTATTTTATATTAAACTCCTATTGTCACAAATATTTAGTCATTTTGGTGTATTTCCGAACGCACCTAATGCCAAGGTGATTTATACATTACAAATGTGTAGTATGTTGGATTTCTTACAACTCTGACCTAATCTGGGAGCTAAAGGATGAGACAGAGGACAGTGTGCATTGGCGGTATAAGTCCACTGTCAAAAGGAATGGACCTGTCGTAAGACAGAACACCTAATAAAAATAATTATAATTGTTATAGTGCTACCTCCCATTTAAATTATTCGGATCATTGAATGTCCGATGACGGGAATGTTAAGGGTCAAATAACAGAATGGTACATTATTGATTGTTTTACACATATTATTTACCACTGTGGTTTATCCATACTCTCTACTCACTAATACGGGCTAACTTTCTATAAATTAAAATCCCCGTCCGTTCTCCATACATTAAGCCGTTAAATAAACCTTGTGTTTAAACGTATGAACAAAAAGAATACTGTGTCTCTCTGTATAGAATATCCTTCAAACAGGAATTCCGCTTTAGTGGAAGGTCACTCAGTGTATACCCCGCAGTAGATAGCATCACGTCATTGGATTGTCATGCCTGTTTTGACCTTCCACGGTAATATTTAATCAAACAATATGGTTGTCCTCTTCTGTATACTAATTAAACAAATTAACTCGACGTACTTAGTCTAAGCACGAAATAATATAGGAAACCAATTTGGATTTGAGATTCTAGCCATAGACTTCACGAATAGGTTTTAATTTTTTAGCGTTTTTTAAGTAAATATATATTGATACGAATGGATTGAAAATAAAAACAAAATAATAATAACATTTTTTATGTGTATCAGATCTTACTTCCGGCCCTGAATATCCTTACATTTAAACTAATATGGGTGACCTGGCGGTCTAGCGGTAAGGTGTCAGACTTCTGTGCTCGGGGTCCGGGGATCAATCCTCAGTCTCGGCACAGATTTATCTGATTGTCAAACTCTTTCTTCATCTCCGACAAAACGTGTATTAATCACAACTTGTGAATGTGTGGAATGCCAGTTCTCCACCGTAGTTCGGATCCCACGTTAAACTGTAGGTCCTCCATTTCATCTCACAATCACCCTACCATTACACATTAGCGCAAGTGCGTATAACCAGAACGGGTAGTAAGACACGGTGCTAATAATAATAATAATAATAATAATAATAATAATATACACATACATAATACAGAAAGTAAATATAGGTGTTCAGAAAAAGATTAAACACTTCTAAATGGGCATTAAAACTGAAGTTTGGCATTAAAATTAAATTTAAATTTAAATAAAATGAAAATTAAATTAAAAAACTAACAGAAAAATCATCTTAAGAGAGGGTAGTATAAAATTTAAATTTGGCAGAAATGTTAAAAGGTGCTACCTCAAAGGAAGGTGGAATATTAAAATTTTGATTATATTTACCCTTTTTATCGTGTTTACCATTTTATCCTCTTAATCTATTTTACACATTTTAACCTTTTTACTTGCCCTTTTCACCATTTAAAAAAATTGCTTGGATTCCTAATTTCGACCGTCGTTAAACCTTTGTGTCTTTTATTCACATTTTATACCTTTCTACAATTTTTATTTAGACTTTTCCCTTTTACTTACTCAATGGCAGTAGGAACTCGTAAGTTCATTGTCACACTTACCCAAGTACGCACCTATCCCTTTCTTGAGCTAATTCTATCCAGTCAATCTTATTACACTCTAGCTCCCTCAGGTCTATCCAAATGTTATCCTCTCTGTGTCGGGTTATTCCCAATGGTCTTTTCCCATTGGGTTTGACATTAAATAGTCAATACCTTGAACGCGGTACTCCCATTCGCACTGAATGACCTACCCCCCGTAACCTGCGGTATTTTATTACCATAACCGGGTGGCCTGGCGGTCTAGGGGTAAGGTGTCAGACTTCTATGCTGGCGGCCGGGGTTCAATCCTCAATCCCGGCAAAGATTTATCTGATTACCAAACCCTTCCTTCACCTCTGACAAGACATCTTGTGAATGTGAGGAATGCCAGGCCTCCACCGTGGTTCGGATTCCACGTTAAACTGTAGGTCCTCCATTTCATCTCACAATCACCCTACCATTACACATTAGCGTAAGTGCGTATAACCCTAACGGGTAGTAAGACGCGGTGCTAATAATAATAATAATAATAATAATAATAATAATACCATGACAATGTATTGTGAGGAGTTTAGGGTATGTGGCTCATCATTATGAAGCCTCTTTCACTACCCACTATTTTCTTCAATTTTTGAACCAGATATCTTCTTAAGCACCTTGTTTTCGACCACCCTAAATTTATTTTCGTCACTTAGGGTAAGAGACCATGTTTCGAAACCATAGAAAACAACCGGTAAAATTATGTTTTGTATGTTCTGAGTTTTACATTTCTTGACAGTAGGTGAGACACCACAACTTACTGACCGAGTAATAACAAGCATTTCCCAATCGTATTTTTTTCCTAGTTTCCAATCCAATATTGTTATCGCTACTTAATATTGTTCCTAAATATTTGAATTCATTAACCCTATCAAATGATATGTTTTTGCTGTAATATCTAAACTTTAGTCCTCAATCGGTGTTCTCTGTGTTATCATATACTTAGTCTTTTCAGCATTCACTTCTATACCTATTTCCTTACTAGCCTCTACTAAAATTTCTGCATATTTTCTTGTAACAGCTTTTTTACTATAACCTAACAAAGCTACATCATCTGCGTACCCTAATAGCTTTATTGTACCGTTTAATTTCAACCCTTCCCTAATCTCTTGCATTATCCTAATAGCCCAGATATAAATAGTCTCTGACTGTTCTAGTCGCGTCTCTTGTAAAGTCATGATTCTGTTGTTCGTCTTTGGGTTTAAATTCTTTTTCTAATACCATGGTTATGGCTTCAGCCATCTCTGCGCTAAAGTAAGCCATGCCATGTTCCCCATGGATTGCTGGTACGGTCTTTCTCTTGGTATTACCCCTGAGTTGTTGTGTTACTTTCCACAAACTGTATTTATCAAGTGGGGTCTCAGTGACGTAGGTGTTCCAGTTATTTAGTTCAATGTCCTTGATTCTTCTCCTCACTTGGGCTCTGAGTCGGTTGTACAGTGTCCTGTGTTGTGGCGTTCTGTGCGTCTGCTAGTCCCTTCTCGCTTCCCGTCTCTGGACTATAAGGATGTCCATATCCGGGTAATTTAGTCGAAGGTCATGTTGGGGTGGTTATCTTGTGATGTTTGCTCTGTAGGCTTTCTGCACCGTTGTTGTGAATAATTGTATTATAGCGTCAGCCTGTTCTATTGTGTCAATCACTTGTAATTCTGGCAGCGTGTCCTTTAGTGTGATTCTAAACTCGTCCCAGTCTCAAGTTGTAGTAGTTTGTTTGAGAACGTGTATTTCAAAGTTAGTGCCAATTTTTATTTAACGCAGTATTGGATTGAGGTCAAAATCCAGTTCCTTTAAGATTGTCATATCTTCAGGGGTTACTCTAATGATGGTCAATGCCACATATATGATATCAGGTCTGTGAAAATAGTTTGGGGGACAATGGGTGGGTTAGTCAGAGGCAACAACTATGTCCTCATGTGTGTCTGCGTGATCTGATAATATCTGGCCGTTCCCGATGGTTAGTCAGCTATTACAAATAGTATTATTAGAATTGAGATCACCCGCCAAAAAAATTGGTCCACGTCTGTGATATCATCAAAGTCTTGTGGTAGTAGCGTCTTTGTTGGGGGTTTGTATATAGCCTGAATCGGACACTACCATTGCTATTTATATTTATGGCTGTGGCTTCGATATATTGAATGTTTTTAAAATGGTGTTGATAGGGGGGTAATTGGAATTTAATCATGACTGCAGTACCGCCACCCCTGCCTTGTGGCCTGTCTGTCCTGTAGGTATTATAACCATAAAAGAAAACATTTTTTTCGGGGTTCGGGTGAGTCTCATTTATAAGGGCTAGATCTATTACATAGGTTTTAAATATATCTTCAATCTCTTTGGCTTGTGTGAGTAGTCCGTTCGCACTCTATATAAAAACCCGCAGGATGTATTTTGTCACCGTTACGTTTGTTTTAGTCATCTTCGGTCAATAGGTAATCAGTTACTCCCTACAATAATATCAAGATTGTGTCTTTCTGGTTGGTAGCCTCTTTGAGTTGGATGAGGTATGGTCTGAAGTGTGTTAGTAGTTTCCTTGTGTTTATTTCCTTGAAAAACTTTATGAGATTCTTCAAGTCAGCTAGTGAGGAACTCTTCTCTTACTGTGTGTGGCCACAGAGGATTTGGTTTTTGACGGTTCAAGAGTGGTCTTGGTAGATGATTGTGGCCTCGGGCGCACCAGTTTCACAGCGATCCAGGCTCTCCCTCCCTTTTTTATGTAGTGGTGTGTGTCCCCCAAGATGGTCATGGGCTACAAGGTATTGCTTTGAAGCCGGCCACGTATTATGTCTTTTAGATACTGGTAGGCACCGTTAGGATTAACGCAGCTAAACACCCTGTACATACTGGTGTAGAGGGTTTTGGAACCATTTAGTTTGTGATGTCCTGATGGTGATGTACTCTTCGCTGTCCACGTCGAGTCTTATAGCTCTTTCGAATAGTCTTCTCTAGGAACAGCAGACGCATCCGATCTCCTTGGGATCTCGTAGACGAATAGTGAAGTGACCAAGTAAGGGGTGTCTCACAGATACACAGAAGAAGCAGAAGCAGATTAGCATGATCTGATGCTCCTTGAAGGGGAGCACGAGAGCAAATTCCAACACGTACCGACCAATTGGTCACAACGTGTGGTTTTCGGAAATTAAAGCAAAGTTATTATCGCATTTTGTGAAGGTTCTGAGACAAAGAAAATACCTATTATTATTAATATTAGTATGGGAAAATGATGTTAAGTCGAATAAGAGTTTTTAGAGCTACGTGCGGATATACTATTCTATGGTGGCTGGGTGAGAGCCTCCCAAACCACTGTTTTACACTTCTAGCTTATCCGATCAGGGCTTTGGGATGTCGGTGGTACCCTCTAGGGTCAATGACGTAGTTCCCAAGCACCTGGATAAAATCATTGGTTGCACCGGGAAGTCTGTCGTAGAAAGACTGTGGCAGCTTCCGTTAGTGGTCCTTGATGGTAGGCATCTCCAGGTCACGATGCAGAGTCATATTGCTAAATTACCAAGGTGCGTCCACAATGATCCTCAGACACTTGCTCTGCCTGCATCCTCCTCATATACGTGTCCACCAGGTGGCCCCAAGTGGGACACGCATAGTCAAGAAGGATCGGCCTGAGAAACTACTTGTACAGTGTCATAATGTTCCTTGTAGACAGGGCACTGTGCCTGTTAAGTGGTGGGCCTAGGATTATCAGCCTTTCCTCGCCTTGTTCAGTCTCTCAGTACAGTGTAGTCACTAGGTCAGCTTGGCTGCTAGCGTAAGTCCCATGTACCTAGCACTGTTGAAACCCCCACTCCCATTCATAAATAATAGTCAACAAGAGAGAATTTTTTATTTAAATAACATAACATATACAACTCGATGAGATCAGTGAGACAGTTCAAAGCATTAGGTGACATCAACGTCTACACGAAGCTCTAAATTTATTTGAAATGAACATTCCAAATAAAGGACCTGATTTAAAGAGCATACAAAGGTTTATGAACTATAGAAATAATTATAGTCAAAACAACTTTAAATAATATGAGAGATGTAGTGTACAAGTAAGTTTGAAAGGGGCAAGTTTCCTGGATTGCATCTCATGAGTTACAACATCAGACAACTAACATATAATATTCGCCAAATATCTACTCTTGCCCATAAATAGCGGCTAAAGACCCTAAATTCACCTTATTAACTATCTCTATGTATTGCAATATGTGACAACATTGCAAAATCCTACCACTATATAGTCCTTGAACCTACCACGTGTTCTCAAGGTGCAAGAATAACATGAGGGGCAGAGGAGTAAGGGGTAGCATGCTTCTAGAACATACTGGTTTATACTACGCCTCTCCAGGCGTATGTGAAAAGAACTGGACTAGGAGCTTGCCGAACACAGCTGATAGAGTGCAGTGAGCACTCGTGCATATCGTTCTTTTTTTTCTGGGCGTGACTCGGTACTCACGACGAGGAATTAACCATAGACCTCGATTCAGTCAGATTTTTGACAGTGCTGAGAAGTGTTGTAGAGCCGTGGTCTTGCTGAGACGAGTCAACTGGGACCAGGGTGGTGAGTGATGCGACCTTTTATGGTTTACTTGCTGTAACAAGGTTACAATGTCTTCCCTCAGGGGAAGACAAAGAAATCCTCAGCTTTAGGTGAACGAAAAGAGGGGCGACTCCTCCAACATTTGTAGCTGGTCTCGAAGAAAGTGAAGGTTCAAGTCTCGTATCACGTCCTAGCAGATGGCCTCTACGAGGTTTGTAGATACATCCAGCGACCACACCTACATACTTCATGGCATACTCTCATTATGCATGCCCCCATCCAGACATGCTATTCCCTATGTAGGCCACACGGGCCAATGTCTACGTTGGCTTGCAGCTTGGACCATCAAGATCAATAAGGGTGGTCTACATCATGACAAGCTCACGTATCTTCCACCGTAGTTCATTTTCCAGTTGCAGAGAGAATGGGTAAGATTAAGGAGGAACCAGAAGGAATCAGGAGGCGTCTTTGAGAACATATAATAGACACACATTTACTCTATCATCTATTAAGTCCATGAGTCCATAAACCAGCCTAGTCTGCCACTGCCACTATCAAGTCCAACCGATGGTCCTGGCAGAAGCCACCGAAGTACCCTTAGCTCCGTGTATGATGGTAGTCCCCAACGGTGTGGATAGGTGGAACTGCCACGATATTCTCCCTGATGCGTGATCCTTCCGGGGAGTGAGCACTTCTCACGCTATCTCTTGGTTGAAGTGACGCACAGACACACGCTTCAAATTAGGCATTCAAACGCAGGTTTCTGGTTAGAAATATGTCCCGACACTAGAATGCCACATTAGAAAATAAAAGGAGGCCTCCTCCCCTTATATTTAGTTCATCATGCACAATTACGTCCTTATGACTAAAAAGCACTATTAAATTATAAAATATTAAATATATTTACACTGAAAAATATACCACACATATTAAGAAGGTCAATGACAATACATTACTGCCTTCAAGTAGCTCACTTGCACCCTACAAACCAAAGAAGGGTCAGCTACTTATTTAATAGTACATATATTGGATTAAGAACCTGTCTTTTGACCACGGGCCACTCCACTTGTAGGACAGTTTTGCCGAGGACCTGTCGGAAACCGAGCTACACTTACATACAACTTTGTCTCCAAGCTCAAACATGACGGGGATACGTCCCCGGCTATAAGTGGACGCTACCTTTTTATATTAATTTTTGATGTTCTCAAAAGCCAGCTCACATTTTACCTCATACAGGTGATCGCTAGCATCATTTAAGAGTGGGTAACATCCCTGTTGGCCAGAAAGGGGTGGTTAAAATCCCTGTTAAAGAATATCGAGGAAGGGTGGCCTTAACTGACACGTGAAACGTGGCATTGAATGCAACGTTCAAAAGTTCCATGTGCTGATCCCAGTGGGAGTGGTCTTGGTGGTGGAAGATCGTGAAGGCGTTATTTAAGTTACGGTTGAATCGCTCCACATGGTTATATGAGGGGTTATAGGGGCTGGTGGTCACATGTATAATTCCCCAAGAAAACCACATATCCCGAAAGGCCTTAGACTTAAAACATGGACCATTGTCCCTCACGACGACCCTAGGGGTTTTAAGAATTACCCACACACGCCTATATAGGGCATTTACAGTAGTCATAGCCTTCATGTTCTTAAGTGTGATTAGAACAACAAATTTGGAAAAAGTATCTATAGCAACAAGGATAGAAGTGTTGCCCAGGGATGAGTGGGTCAGTGGTCCCACAAAGTCGATAAAAACCTTTTCCCAAGGCCACCTAACTATATTTTCAGAGTGAAATCCTATTTTAGAATTGCTGGTGGGTTTCGCCATCTGGAATGTCTCACACTTGTGTACCCAATCCATAGCGACTCCAAACAGTTGAGGCCAGAAAAATTCTTTAGAAATTTTACGTTCAGTTTTAAGAACGCCACAATGGCCACCAAGAAAGGAATCATGAAAGTATTTGAGCAGAATAAGTTTAAGTTTCTCGGGGACAAAATATGTAGTATTACCTTTTATGTTGACTACTATGAGGTCATTATGAATGCCGTAACTACTCACCCTTTCTTCAATCTTAATCCTATTGACAATCTGCGCACAAAAATGATCTTATAGCTAACTGATGGTCCCTAATAGAGATGAAAGATTCCGGGATGGTGTGGATGACAAATAGAGAATTTCCCTCCTCAATATAGCCAATGGGGTCCTTATCCTCGGACATGCGTGACAAAGCATCAGCCACAACATTGAGTTTGCCGGCGATTTGATGTGTAGTAAAGTTATATCTGGACAGTTTCCACACCCAGCAATCAAATTTCCCCAGCTGTTTTGGGTAGTTCCACATCCAACTCAGAGCCATATTGTCAGTAAATAAGTTGAATTGTCGGAGTTCCAGGTAATCCAAGAATTTCTCGACACCTTTAACGCAGCTGATTCATTACTGTTATTAAATACTATACTTATCACGAAGGTGACCTGGTGGTCTAGGGGTAAGGTGTCGGACTTCTGTGCTCGGGGTCCGGGGTTCAATCCACGGTCCAGGCACAGATTTATCTGATTACCAAACCCTTCCTTAACCTCTGACAAGACATCTTGTGAATGTGGGGAATGCCAGGCCTCCACCATGAGTTCGGATTCCACGTTAAACTGTAGGTCATCCATTTCATATCACAATCACCCTACCATTACACAATAGCGTAAGTGCGTATAACCCGAACGGGTAGTAAGACGCGGTGCTAATAATAATAATTATCACGAACAAGAAGACATCCAAGAGTTTGTTTTGAAAAGTTGTGCTCTCTTACAGCATGATAATATGCATGATCGGAGAGCATGTGAATAGCTGTCGCCTTAGGATGAATGGTTGCCCAAAGTTCTCAAATGCCACGGCCACTCATTATACAACCCACAACACATAAGTAAGGTATGGGGAGATGGAACACCCCAGCCCGTATAAGACATTTTTTTAATCTTATGTTTATGCTACAACTTCAGTTGCTTAGGCGTATATTGGTTTATCAAAAGTGGCAAAGCATACTTTTTGATCAGCTTTCCTACACTGTTCCTCTTCACACTTAATTGCAGGGAATATGCTTGATAGGTTACTAAGAGGAAGATCAATAAAGGGAAGAATATAACTTTGCTAACATAACATGGGCTAGAGCTTTGTGTATTTCATTAGCAACTCCAGATGAGGGAAGCTGATTTACCAATGGTTGATCCAATACTCCACACAATATATAGATGTTTAAGTCCCTCATTGCCTAATACCATATTTACATCTTGAATTATAATATGTCAAGACCATTTAGGAAAGGTATTTCTTAATGATGAAGAGGGATTCTTCCCGCTAAGCCAAAAGGCTTTGGGTATCATGTATATCTAAGAAATTGGATGAATATTCAACTTATTCTGTTAAAGGGTTACACATTGGATGTCAAAAACTAAATAGCTGGTAGTGTTTGACTTGACTATCAATGTTATCAATTGTATACACACTGGTCAATTGAATACGTACCGTAACTAATTGCACCTTCACTAAAGAAAATGAAATGTATCGAATGTTCTTGCGTGGCCAAGATGCCGCTTGTAAACTAAATCTAGAATCGCGCAGAACTGTAAACATCAACAAGGATTTTATATGTTTTAATTCTCTCAATGATGTTTTTCAATAATGCTGTAGTTAACTCGAGTGGTATGCATAGGGTGATCCACGAATAAAATAAAATAAAATTCAAATATTTTAAACTCTTTTAACACCAAACGAAATCAATACAAATATTTTGTTAGCACTTTCTATTGCTCAACTTTAAAATTTAAATAGCATATGTTATATAAAAGGCTATTTCTAGCTGAAAAACCACAAAGCAACATTAAAGAATTAATACGTAGTCACATAGGCTCTTTTTGAATGGAAAAGGGGGAATCTCCAGTCAAATATTTAGATGCTTTTATATGTTAAAGAGGAAAGATTACTTAAAATTTTGAGCAAGAAATCTGTTTGCAACGAATTTTTTTAAGGTACCTTTAAAATGTTTACTAATATTCCTATGATATCAGGCGTAATTTAAAAAATCAAATATTTAAAGCCCAATGCTCAGCGTCTTAGACCACATGAATACTGGGAAATATATGTTTAATATCAATTAACTAAGGAATTTCATACTTTAAATAAGTAGTTAGATAATTTTTGGGTGTACACTTTAGAAATATTTAATATCCATATTGAGCCTGACGAATTAGACACCTTGATTACCTATTCGGATAGCTAAAAAGCTAAGAAACTTAAAAAGCGGAATCTTAGGGTAACCTTAATTTTTTCTACTACACATTAAGTGATCCTGAATTCTTTTAAATTGTGTGATTGCCGCTGCGGAGGGAAGCCAAACAATGGACCATGAACTGTAACACCCCCTTTTATCATCACTCAGGAATAACAGTCGGAGATGGTTACAAGAGAGTTGTTTTATCAGATAACATCAAGCCTACCCTTACCGTAAATCTAAAATTCCAAGTAGCTTTTAGAGGCATCAAATTTATGAAATATTTGCAGCCCTTCCTCCGGCTTAAAATATGAAACCAATAAACCTTATTTCTTTTTGTGTTTTTTCGTAACTGCCCTTTTCTCCCTGAAAATAAAAAGTTTTACCACAGTTGCTTGAGTTAGACCACTTTACCCCTTCATCTTGGAAGGCTGGTACTCGCCTCTGATACATACATACATACATACATACATGTAAGATGTGTACCCTATTGATAAAGAATAGTGTGGACTGATTTTTTGCTTCTGTGCATTAGACTAGGCATGATTGATGCTCAAGGTCAAAACATTAGTTGTTTTATTAATTGTTAAGTAATAAAATTGATAAAATTATGTAGTTACCACTGAATGTTAATTTCTTTATTGTTTTCAATTTTTGAACATATTGAACATTTTATAAAATATTGAAAAATAGCGATAAATACAACTTAAAATTTATTTTTCACGTTGAAAAATGTGGGCTTTTGTGATCGATAATGGTTTCCCCTTAGATACAAAATACGCAATGTATAAACAGTTTAATTCTATGCAGCAGTGATAGAAATGCAAGGCCAAGTTCTTCACTTTGCCATGGGAAACATGTGATCTCTTACCCATAATCAGCGATTTTCAAAGACGGCTTCAAATCAGAGATACTGCACAGATAGGACGGGCAATCAACTCCTTTTTAAATATATGATTTAGAATAGCATAACATAACATCCTGATCTCGTGAAAATCTATCTATGGGGGACGAAATAACAAAAATTGTAATATAACTTTACAGTACACATTGCTCGTGAATTGAAATACAATTTGCATGTGTTGTAAAGATCCATAATTTGTTTTATTCTGATACTATTTCAGTTCCTTGGAAATAATACGGCACCGGAAATTCATTACACATACGTGTTGTGATGCATGCCAACCATCGTGTGATCTCTATTCACGAGAGCAGTTGAGAGCATCGACCTATATTGGCAACTCGTGAAAGGTTGTCATAGTAACAACTACCTAAACAAATGCTCCCCCTCCTTTATAACCAAAGGGGTAAATTTACAGGTGGGGGACGGAGGTGCTCTCTACAGACCAATCGCCAGTCCGGTGTTGGTGAACGAGATCAGCAGGGGTGAGTGCTCATAAACTAATCACAATTTTTTGGGGGAAAACATCTTTGGGTGAAGTCCTAAATTTGGACATATGTTAGTTGACAAAATAAACATATACTTTCAATATAGATTATATTTAATTAATTATGTATAAGAACATTATATCTCTAGATTAATTAGGTATTGTGCGAGTATAATGTTTTGAAACTAAATTGTTTGAAAATAATTTGTTTTGGTGTAAACATAAGGATTTTTATTTGACATTTTTATTCATTAAAAATAATAGGGCTTACCTACTTGGGCGGGAACAGTAACAATTATTTTATTAGCTGTATCGTATAAACTATAGATAACTTAGGGCTTACGTAATTAGAAGGGTTCTCTTGTTTCATAGGGAGAGACAATATAACATTACTGTAAAAGAAAATATTTGATAATGTTACAAAAAACAAGCATGATTTATTACTAGTTTTGGCTATCAACAATTTAGCAATCCAACTTTAAGAGAATGGGAAGGGCTAGTTTAGAAGAATGTCGCCAACATAATCTTGGAGAGATATACAATCCTCCGAGTGCACGTAGCCAGGGTCCTTTACAAGCCACAGCGAAGATATAGACTGCTACCGTAGTTCGATTAATTAAAAAAAAAATCTGACTGTTGTAAACAAGCCGACAGTTAATATTTCCTTAATTATAAAGAAAGAAATAATTTTGTTTACCTGTGATACTCTATTTCTGTGTCTACCAGCTTACTATTACCTTTGGCCTCCTGATCTTAAGTACTCACTCAGATTTTTACAGCCCACACAATAGTGCAGAAATTCATAATTTAATTTACTTTGTTTTTTATCGTTTGTACGTCTTCATCAATGATTAAGGTGTAAATAAATTAGTTAGTGAGCGTATAAACTGAACAGGTAGTAGGACATGGTGAAATATATAATAGTTAGTGTGGTACGCAAATACTTAAAAAACAAACAAAAAACGTAATTTTAAACCAACCTCCCATTCTTAGTTTAAACCAATAACTAGGTTATTAGTTGACACTAAACTTTAACCTTTGAGTAGCAACTATTCTTCAATCAAAATAATACCTTAAAATACTTTTTATTAATTACAGTTTCATTTAATGTAAAACAAAGTGTACTCAAAATACATTTTAATATCACTTAGGTCAGTATCATAATTAGACTTTGGTATTGACGCACCTTTAAATCGCAATGGTAATTTAATAATAATAATAATAATAATAATAATACTAATAATGATAATTATGATAAAAATCATTTCTAAACCAAATGTTCAATATTAGATTTTTGAAATTCACACTTGAGAGCAGTTTAAAGTTTCAACATTTTTCTTGATACATTACTGTTTCGTTGGAAATAATCAAATATATTAATATTATAAATATATTATTATAATTATTAATATTATTATAATATTTAGCACCGCGTCTTACTACCCGTTCGGGTTATACGCTTATAAATATAATAAAACCGTGTGTTTACAAAAGCTATAATTTTTATTCAGTACTACTATACCTATAAATGTTTTTGACCATCATAAATTTAGCTTTAATAGTTACGATGTATAGACTAATTCTTATTATTTTAGAAGTATTGTTTTCGTTAAAATTAAGAATGGAATATTTTTGTTATTAAAGTTCTAAAGAGTGAGTTTGAATTTTGAAGGAGAAGAATTGGACAGTGATTGAAGACTGATAAAATTCTAAACCAGTATATTTTTGGTAACTCACTCTGAGTGGTTTAGTTGTGTGAAAAACATTTAAAGTTCAAAGAATGTGAACATCTTAGCTCAAATCTCTACCAATGTCTGTTTTTTACTTTCTCATTATCTTACATGTTGAGAAATTATTGCGATCGTCAAATAAATTGAACTCGAGATTTTGATGAATGTCGACGTAACCCTCCGAAACCAAAAAAGTATTTTTTGAATTTCCGTCTATATGACTGTCTGTATCTCGGACTAGAGCTTAAACTGTTTTACCGATTGGGCTAAAACTTGTTATCTAGGGTTTTCATAGGGCTGCCCCGAGGTTTTTATGGAATAGGATATATAACCCTAAAATTAATGGTAGTTTACTGAAGGGCAAAAAGAGAAAAAAATCGATCTTCTCAAAATCGGCTCTAACGATTTTGATTAAATTTCAATTCAAAACATTTATAGATATTCCAAACAAAATGGCTAATCTCAATATTTCTGGAAAATGACTTTAAGGGTTCCGGTCTGATGCGTAAATTCTAATTTTTTATATTTACGAAAATATTTGAGATATGAAATTACATAACATTGCAAATATGTAGATCTATTTATAGTACACATCTTTTATTTGAAACATATTTTTATAAAACTGATAACTTTCAAGCTATATGCAAATATATATATATATTTTTTTTCTATAACTTTTCTAACACTAAAGGTAAGTATTGCGACCGTATAAAAAACTAACCCGAATTATTGATAGATATCGACGTCTCCTGACCCCCCCCCCCCCCGACAACAAAAANAGTGGTTTTTGTAATTCCGTCTGTATGTGTCTGTTTAGCTCTAAAATTAAGAGTACAGTAGTATAATAAAAAGCGAAAAAATAGATTTTATCAAAATCGCCTCTAACGATTTTGATTTAAATTCGTATGTAGACGTTGATTAATATTATAGATATACGGGCCATTTCCATTTTCCCGTGAAAATTACTTTTAGGTTACTTTGCAGAAGCGGAAATTTACGTATCTCCGCAACTATTTGAGATACTAAATAACTTATCGTTGCAAAATTGTAGTAATATTAAAAATAAAAAAACTTTATTATGAGGTATATTTTTATAAATCCAATAGTTTCTGAGATATTGGTAAATATATTAATACCATTTTGTGAGCTTTAGTTGTAAAGAGATACCACTTAAGTTTTAATGCAATAATTATCTAATGCCATAGAGTAAGAAATAAGTAAGTCTCTCAAAAAGTGTATGTTCTCTTTCTTTCAACCTCTTAGGGGAAATGTTTGTACAGCAATGATCTATCTCAATCAATTTAGATTCAATCGTCAATATTTACTTATTTATTGGTCAAAATTTATAAATGAAGAATTTAATAACAATGCAATAACCATAAGATGTGCAACCCCTAATAAAATGTTGAAAGTTTTAAGCTGGAAGTCGACATTTTAATTCGAGGTGTTGACCCTTGGGTACCCGATATCAATATTTTTACTTTCTCGTTGCCTTACAGGTAGAGAGAGCAAGTATTTTTATAGTAAAAAAAAAAATCGAAATCGATATTTTGATGACTTTCGACTTTTCATGATCCTCCGAATCTGAAAAAGTAATTTTTCGCAATGCCGTCTGTATTTCTGTCTATCTGTCTCTCAGTCTGTACCTCGGACTAGAGCCTAAACTATTTTACCGATTGGTCTAAAACTTTGTACCAAAGATTTCTATAGGGTTACCCCAAGAAATTTCTAGAATTGGATATTCAGCCCTAATATTAAGGGTAGTTTCCTTAAGGGGGTGAAGAGAAAAAATATCAATTTTTTCAAAAATAGGCCTAAACAATTTTGATTAAATTTCATTTTTAAGCTCTGATCAATATTACAAACCAAATGGCTACTCGCAATTTTTCGTCAAAATTACTTTAAGGGTTCCGGTCTAATGCGTAAATTCTCATTTTTACTTTTATCTCTGTATGTCTTTGAGAGATGAAATTACTTATCATTGCATACATCTAGATCTATTTATAATAAACATATTTTTATAAAACCAACAATTTTCAAGCTATACGCAAATATATATATATGAAACGATTGTAGATTGTATATCTCTGAAAATATTTGAGATATGAAATTACATAACATTGCAAATATGTAGATCTATTTATAGTACACATCTTTTATTTGAAACATATTTTTATAAAACTGATAACTTTCAAGCTATATGCAAATATATATATATATTTTTTTTCTATAACTTTTCTAACACTAAAGGTAAGTATTGCGACCGTATAAAAAACTAACCCGAATTATTGATAGATATCCACGTCTCATGACCCCCCGAAACCTAAAAAGTGGTTTTGTGCTCAAAAAACTCTCACTCATAAACAAGTAGATTAAATTCCGTAAATTGACCAATAAAAACCTACATGATTACTTTACCATGCACGGTAACAAATAAAATAAACAAATACTTTAGTCTGCAGCACCAATGTAATGATCTGAATAATACTTATACTTCATGATATATGGTTAAACGGCCTTTTCTATTAATACAAAAGTACCGCCGATTTAATACTACCTAAACAGTGTACACTTTATTTAATACAATTATAATGTTAATCTAGCACGTGTTAAATGAGCCCATTGTTTTCAATCGTCTCAATGTTTAACAGAGCAGCATATCATTGTTCTTAATAGATAATATATTGCCCCACAGTCTTCCCCAGTGTTGCCAACTGACCACTTTAGTTTTTGCATAATTCTATATTTATATTGAATACTTCTTCAGTTTTAAGTGCATTATTGCATGCATATTTTGCCAGCTTTTCATACATATAAATCCGCAACCTACATATAGTCATATATTATAACAGGCCTACTTACATGAATGCATACATGTTAACACATGTACATAATTACATTATATAAGGGCATACATACATATGTACATAAATACATAAATGCATACATACATGTATACATACATGTATACATACATACATATACACGTATATACATAAATACATACGTACATACATACATACATTCATACATAATTACATACGCACACATACATACATACATACATACTTACATACACACACATACATATTTACTTACTTACATACAGACAGACATACATACATACATACATACATACATACATACATACATACATACATACATTCAAAATCTTAATGACGTAAGACATGAGTCTAATATCCCAATCGTTCTTGTCATTAATATGAACGGACACGCGCCCCTAAAATGAGAAAGTAAAGTATAATTGAATGCATACATCTCCCTTCTCAGGTATGTAAGATAATTATGTGGGATATTGTTTTAATATCTTATCATTCACATATGAAATAAGAATATAACGTAATGTATTCTCTCTCGTATTCAGATCTGTAAGAGTGATAGAATGTAGTCTCTAACTCATACCTTTCACCTAGAGCAATGTATTATAATAAATATATATTATATATACACACACACACACACACACACACACAGTGGTGGCTCGTGTATAGGCCCTGAAGAACTGCAGCACCCCCTATTTCCACTTGATATATTATCGATAACATTTATTATAATGAGTCTTTTTTCTTTAATTCTTTCTTTATTTTTGTAGTACAATATATATTCCTTAAGCTTAAAGTCAGTACTTCAGTAGCCATCCCCCAGTTTATGAAAAATATACAAAAATCTTTGTATGGGACTGTGCGCTTCACAGTGCCAGCGACGTGTCGCTTGACTGTTGTGCACATGCGCACATAGGAGGGGGGTGATGAGGAAGGCGGGACTTCCAGGTAGAGAGAGCACTGTTGCTCTCGCAGTTCCGGCTCTGGCGTGGTGGTTGAAGTAAGTTTTATTTACTACTTAAAAACCGTGTACCATATTCTTGAATGTGATAAATTGTAGAAGAGTGTAGAATTAGATTATTAGTCTGCTTCCAGCTATTCTATTTGATTCATTTTTTCTCGGTTCTTTTATTTAACAGAAAGACTAAATGCTCTTGCAGTACTTTCAATTGAGAAAAATTACCTCAATTGTCATCCAGAGATCAAGGAGAAAATTATTATTAATTATTATTTATTAAATTATTATTTCCAGATCAAAATTTTGATACCGATACTTACTGATATTGATGCTTTTCTTTTGATACCACATCCCTATATTCCGTTCACGATAGGTTTTTACCTGAATGACAGTTCGAAAATCATATGTTTAGGTTTTGGGTTGCCAACACTTGTAAAAGAATCACTGTTTTGTTATAAATGTAAAGATCTTTAATTACCTATTATATATTACATTTAAAATAACGCAAACTTAAGTTTCCTCATACTATTTCCTTTATTTAAATAATTTCTTTTTATCCAACTCTAAACAATATTTTAAACATAATTAAAAGTACGTATTCTTCGTTTTGGAACGTTACTTATTTTGTGTAATATAGTGCACACATAAATACCTTTTAATACAGGCATCGTATTTACTTAGAAAAGAGAAAATTCTTGTCATTATTTTTACATACAATAAATGATTTTATGATTATTTTATCGTATTTTGAAATATTTAACTGAATAAAGTATTTTAATCAACTGCGTGTCCTCATCATTGTAAAAAAGACTTGTTTACCGTTATGTTCAATCATATGGTTTAAATTCGTCAGTCACCATTTTGAAGCTATGTTCGTTAGAAGTTTTTGTGAAAGTGGTGTGAATATTTTTTTAAGTGGAATAAAACTATAAATAAACATTGTGTCCGACCTCAAATAAATATATAAATAATATTGGCCTAAATCACTGTGGTTAACTATCATATATCACCATCTGTTTTCATTACAATCATCCAAAGTGATAGATGTCAGCTGTTGGCGTAGTGATATATTAGGGATTACCTCTAGTAACATTTCGAGCTGTCATCCAGGTAAACTTAGCTCTTGAATGACTTTTAGGCTGGGTGTTGCCCGTCCTTCTTACGGTGAATGTTGGTTAGCTTGTTGGAAGAAAATGACCATATGAGTTAAGGAAAACAGTAATGTAATATATCGAGGGGGTGAACAGAGTATTTCCTGAATGATAGGTCTATTGCAATGTAGATCAGGTGATTAACTTGTGGTTGGTAACCTGTAGTATATCATTGCTACAATAGGATAACATGATTAGTTAAATAATTTTTCTAGTGATTTTGAGTACAAATTATTAGGTTTATATGGATTCCATCACTCCAGTTACTACTACCATTTTAGATCAGAATTGTGATAATATCGTTGTTCGACTCCTATCTAAGAATTACTTGATGAATTTCCATACCTCTCAACTGGCTAATATTATTAATTTATGATAGGTTTAGTTTGTTTTTTTCCCCATCAACCTATCCTATATTTTCGTATAACTAGTGATACTAAACATGCATTTTTTCTTCTTTCCATGTCTTACTTTCGGTCCGATCTAAATTATACGCACCACACTAATTAGATAGGGAGAAGGAAGATGTTGCTAAAAGGAAATGTACTCGCCAAAGTTGAAACAAGACCAGTTACACTTGATATTGACATCAGATTTTCTACTTCCCCTCTTTATCAAAGGCTTGTACATTTTCTTGAAGTGCACCCTTATAATCCCGTGTCTTTAAATGAAATAGTTCAATCTGTATCTGACCTGAACGAGCAGTAGCATGCTTAACACTTAAAATTCATATGACAAATTACTCTCTTTAAAATTAATAAAATTAATTTTAACAATATATTTGTATTATTTATATCTTTGCTTGGAAATATAATAAGTTTTGAAACCAACAATGTGACCAAAGACCATAGGACTTCATAAAAATCTAGGAGAGGTGTTAACGGGAAGAGTTTTTATACTCTTATGTACTCAGGCTTGGATCCGGCACTGATTGATTATAAGTGACTAATTAATCTAAATAAATATTTTGTACACCTAATATTAATACCCGTTCAGGTCGATCTCAGTGGTCTTGGGGTAAAGTGGTTGCCTCAGGTCCCAATATTCATGGGTTCAAACCCGGCTGGTGTTAACGGATATTTCTTAAGCAATACAAATCCGTAGCACAACTTCCTTCGGAATGAAAGTAGAGCTGTCGGTCCCATGTTGATTGTAGTATGTAATAGAACCCTGGATTATATGCGAAACTACATTTACTGGCAAAGTTAGAAGGCCCTTTCGCTCTCGCACATAGACATTCTTGAGTGCTGATATAATCAGTTGGTTCGGAAAGTGCACGTTAACTACATCAAATAAATTAATTTAAAAAACACTATGTCTATAGGTAGTAGAATTATATAAATGGGCTAGGAATAAGAAAAGTAGAATTTTGAGGAAATGTACCTGTATTTACGGGAAGGAAGATTTGGGAAACAATTTAGGAAAAATTATCCATAGTACGCCTGACTGGGATTCGAAACCCGACCTCCTTGTCACTACCATCCCATTGCGAGATTAAAGCCCTAAGCCATGAGAACATCGATGCGAGTGCTAAGGAAATAAGATGCTGACATGATAGGGGGTCTGAGGGGGGAGGATGTGGGGAGGGGCTGTAAGACAAGGTATTAGAATACGCGTGTAGAAAGAATGGAAAATCAGGCGAGGAGAAATTTTCAAGTACAATCGTTAATCTGATATTCAGTCAAACAACACGTGTCGCCATCCATGATATTACACAGACTGATTATATTGTATTCTGGTATACATAACAATTATACGTGACAACATTTTGCATTTTCCCCTTTATTCATGTTAGTTTAATCTTGTTATTAGAAGGAATATGTAAATATTCCTCTGTAATATTTTATTAAAGGAGAGTGTAATTTAGTAGGGCACTTGATACGATTACATTATTATTAGTTAATAAACCAATAGTTGGGTGAAATAAACATTGCATAAGTATACTTTTAAAATATAATTTTATAAAAACCACCAACATGCCTATATAGTTCGTACTGTGTGATTATAAATTAGAAAGCGTGTGTGGTTTGCAGCATATAAATTTACGTGAATTGTGATAGCTAGCTTTAAGATCAAGTTTGAGCATTTTAAATGTGAAGTTATTCTTACAATCTCGAATTTAATGTTACCGTTTCTTTAAAGAAAAAAAAACGTAATTACTATAAATATTTATTATTTATCCATCTCCTAGTTATTGCTATCAATTTGACTATAGCCATTTATGGCCTTAATCCAATTCAAACAACCAAATGCTTAAATCATATTTATAATTTTGTTGATGATTCGAAGCTCTAAAATAAAGGATTATTTCACTTTAAAATTATTTGAAACATAAAACTATAGTTCATTTGTTTTTAAACTTAAATCATATTTGATTATTTGAAAATTTATTGTGCTTGTCTATAATATCAATGAAACGTTGTTTACACTTCTATCATGTATATTTAGGCTATTATAAAAATGTGTAATATCATTGTTTGAGGAATGATTAAAATAAGTGACATTACATTAAAAATACAAATAAGTGAGTACCCATCGTTTCCTCTGAAAATTAGTATAATTCCTACCTGGCTTGGTAATACTATGGTGTAGTTTATAAGAATACCTTTAAGGTTTGATGTTTTGGATGAATACATAGTGTAATGTATTCACTATATTATTCTGATATTCCAGAAACGGAAGGCTTCAATATGTTCCTGTGGCATGTCGACTACACTACTATTGCAGTGCTTACAACGCTTGTCGCTAGTGCCATTCCTCGATCCGAGAACACGTTGGTACGAGAAATTCCATATTAAATCAATATTTCGCCTAATAAATAGTAGATGGTATCATTACAGGCCCCATTGATAAGTAATAGTAGGTATATTTTTTTGATTACCGCGTCTTACAAATTGTTCAGGTTATAGGTTTAATGTATGTATTCATTGCTATTGTTGGATTGATTTAAATGTTTTCTAGTCACATAATATTACCAGATTAACTTCCGGTTGGGTTATTATAAATGTTGGAAATCAATAATTGCGCTTCTTAGGTCAAAATAAAGTAGGCCTAAGTGATGACACAGAAGTTAAAATTTAATATACAGCCATAGTAAAATAAAAATTAAACGGAGAGCTTTAACAGCACGAAACTAAGTGAACTAGATTATATTTGCATATAAGTTTTAATATTTGACCTCTAAAAGATCTAAACCGATTTTTAATAACAATATTTCTTACATTGAATTAAAGTTGGAATAATTTTTATTACTCAATAATAGGCATTTTTAATAATTTGAAGTAAATAATGGCAAGCTAAATATTTTACATTCAAAAATCTAAGTAAAATTAAACATAGATAACAGCTTATGTGTATTCGTGAAAATATAGTTTAACACAAAGAAAAAGTTTGAAACTATCAAATATTCGAGTAAATGAAGCAAAACCATTCCTCTTCTTCTAAAATTAGAACCAGTGAGCCAATATGGCTATGCCAATATTAGGCAGAATAATTTAAAACTTTGTTTAGACAATGAATTATCACTTAAACCCTCTTCTTTGGTCTAATTGTCTAATGCGTCACTCGTGTTAGACTGCCTGCTGATGACGGGGAGATCGGGGATCGAATCCCGCTTGGGTCCAATGAGGGTGGTTCTTCCTCATTGTTTTCCCACTCACAATTACTTTCAAATATGGATACACTACCATTAAAGTGCTTCCTTCCCTAGCCCCACCACATCAGAGTAATTATCATATATGCGTATAACCTGAACAGGAAGTAAGACGCGGTGATAACAACAATTGTTAGATTTAATTGACTTAGCAATAAGTGAACTTGGTAGAAATAACCCCTTTTACAGATTGGTAGAATAGTGCACACACACTAAGTATGATCAAAATTTTGAGTCGATTCATAATGTCATCTGTGTAACTATTGTTATTGTTGATTCCTGAAGAGCATTCCACATCTTGGGATATTCGACTACAACTAACAATTGATACGTTTTTTTGCTATGTCAAAATTCGTATCCAGTAGCCTTAGCTTCGTAGCAAAATGCAGCAACGACTGAGCAAAAGTGTTGGGGTCTAAATAACAAGACCATTTAAAATCAACCAAGGTATTCAATAATTAATGGTGCACAAGAATTGGAACCAGTATCTTTTAAATTTCATTGAATAGCTTAAATAGTTATTAACATCTGATAAGCCCACTAAGGGATCCAAACAATCCAAAGAAACCAAAATATTGAGGTACAGTTTAGGGAAATGAAATAGCATTTACTTAAAGAGAGGCGGGGAGTTGTATAGTGAATGATACAAAGAAGAAATCTACACATCTGCACACGGTAGAACTTGAACTATAGTACTAGGTATCCAATAACAACCGAATAAAACTCTCAATTTCGGTGACACTAAGCTAATTATGTTTATCACTAAATCAATTATTTATAATGAATTAAAATACTTACCACTTACTAAAACCAGTACTAA
The DNA here is from genome assembly GCA_902151425.1 of Timema shepardi. NCBI lineage: Eukaryota > Metazoa > Arthropoda > Insecta > Phasmatodea > Timematidae > Timema > Timema shepardi. The sequence goes on from CABFVX010007560.1 coordinate 24,999, forward strand.
AACCTACAGTACAGCATTGCCACCACATGACTTAAAATAAACTAGCCTTGACTAGGACAGTAACATATACTAACCAACTTCGATGGCCGCATGGTCTAAGATACTAGTCTCACAATACACTAGACTGCCGAAGATAGGGAGATCGTGGTTCGATCACAGATAGGTGTACTGAGGGTGGTTTTCCTTAAATTGTTTCTCACTATCCCTTCACGCCAATATGAGTACACTTCATCTAAATTAAGCCTTCATAATCCCTAACACATTAGTGTAATTAGTACAGAGGCATACAACCCGAATGTGTAGTAAGACGTGGTGCTAAAAAAACTTTTTTTTAAAAGAGTCGGCGTCAGCCCATCATCCTATTATAATGGTATGAAAAAAAGGAGAGAATCCCTATTTCCGTTGGAAAACAACTCTTAGTGCACCCGATCTGGGATTTGAACCAAATCCCAACTTTACCGATTATAGCATAATAGTGGTGTTCACTAACTCTGAACTAATTTGCCGGCGTTAGCAACATGAACCATCAGACCTGAGGAATGAGGAATTAGCTGTAAATCAATTTTAAGCTGTACTAACATTTATTTAGCTTTTATCATCTTATTTGATATTGGTCTCAGTCTGACTACCACAATTTACATAATATATGTTAATACACAGAATAAAATATACTAAATTTTTATTTCACTTATAAATATACATAAATGGTCCAGTACGAGAGTAAACACTTTACCACACACATACATACCTAATCACGCCGTTCCCTTACGGGGTAGGCAAGAAACTGTTCATATAGCTCAAAAAGCAACGACTATTTACTTAATTCATCCTCACTAGCTTTCTCTACACTTTTATATCCTTGAATACTCCTTTATCTTCAAAAACATCCATAAACAGAGTCATACAAGCGCTTTTATTCTTAAAACTCTTAATACTTTCTCAAGTAGTTTGATATAGTTTTAAACTATATTTTCAAAAATTTGTTTACTGAAAACAAAAAATAAATACAAATTTCTTCTTAAAACAAATAAACAGTATTATTTATCATGTAAAATATATACATTTTCAACTAAACCCTTAAAGCAATTTTTGAAAAGTTTTAATTAAAAAAAATCACTAATCAGTAAACTACCACCAGAGATAAAATTATAATTTTAATAATTCCATTAAATTTGAATATGTATCATATAAAAATCAAGTTTGAGTAATGTCCATGTAACCATTTAAGATGTAGACCCTTTCATAGAGAGCTTTAAAACCCAATTGTTAGAGCTCGGCGGCACATAAAATGTTAAAGTCGATCATAATCTAGAGGTCAAAATTGTTCACAATTACCATATGATCATTTCTCTACATTATAAAGTAAAAGACAAATTCTTAAAATCGCAAAATTCCAAATGTTATAAACATACATCATTTTTATGTTTAATTAGAACTTGCAAATATAATTTGTAAATAAATGTCAGTACACAACCGCACAAACTTTCTCGTAGTGTATATTATAGCTTTGAAGAAATTTTCAAAAAAATAATTTCAGCAAACTACCCTTTAATAAGGTTTCCTCATAAAAACAAACATATCATCTTGTTAATCACAATAACAAATCTTTATATAGGTATATATTTTAAGGCAAACTGTTAAAATTTATCTAACAAATTTCAAATTAAAAAAAATTATTGTAAACTACGATACCATAAAACTATATTTTAATTTATAAATATAAAAACTATTGCCAGTTACTTATTTTGATCTCAATATTCCATGCCAATTTTAAAAAATTCACATTTTCTATCATTTGTTCGTAAGTAAAATGAACTTCAATTAATTTATTTTAGAAAAATAAAGATTTATTATCATTTGTCATGTCAAATAGTCCCCTATTACCAATGTTAAAGAAAATCTTTAGAGCTATTTAAGAATATGTTCAATTTTATAAAGCTCAGTTAACTTTTATAAATTGATTTTTATAGAAAAACAGATAAGCCTAGCTTAGTTATAATAATCTATAATGTAAAAAATAAACATATACACATTTGAAGTCAAATCACTAGAGTATTTTTTTAAAAACTATTCAATTCAATTCAAAATAAACATAAAACAGTATACTTACATACATACCTAATCACACCGATCCCACACGGGGTAAGCAAGAAACTGTGCATTTAGCTCAAAAAACAACAACGCCGCACCTAATCCATCCTAACTGACTTTCTCCACACTTCCATATACTTGCACACGCCCTTCGCTTCAACAAAATCCATACACCGACTCATTCATGCTCTTATTCTTAAAACTCATAGTGTTTCTCTTTTTCACACATTCGTCTACAACATTTAACCACGTTGTACATGGCCTACTCCTCCCTTTTGATCCACATTATTTACCTTTGTCAATTGGTTCCATAATCATCCTCTCAATATGCCCAAAACAATGGAGGATGGAAGATTCTTTCATACTGATATATTGGATTCCCCTCAAAACGCATTCCTTTATCACCCATTCATTGCTGACTTTGCCAATAAGAGTTTTTCCACATACACATCTTAGATATTTCTTCCAACTTTATTCATCCTGCTCTTGTGTTTCTTCTGACAAACCCACGCTTTACGTCCATGAAACAATGTTGGCGTTAACACAAGTTTATGTACTGCTATCTTTGCCTCCTTTGATACTACTTTATTCTTTGCAATAGTTCACATAGATCCAACTAATCTCCGACATGCATCTGTCCGTCTGTCGATTTCACTGTTTATCTTTCCATTATTACAGAACATTCTGCCCAGATACACAAAATCATTCACTTATTCTAACAGTTTTCCATTTATAACAAGTTGACAATCATTTCCTGATCCATCCTAATCAAACCCTATTACCCTAGTTTTGGAGAACTCTATATTTATATATGTCACCACATTCAAACGATTTAATGCATTCTGCAAGTAACTCACTCCAAGCCATTAATAAGATATAATCTGCATATAGCAGCACTCTCACATTCACATTGTACTGTCCATTTGCTCCACAGACACGTTCTCAGAAGCATCCCTCACACACCTATATATAGCTCCAAGGTTTTTTAATATAATATATTAAATAATATATCTCCATGGTTGTTTAATATATTATATTATTGTATTATTATATTAATATATTATATTAGACAACCATGGAGCTATAATCCAACATTTATAACATGCTATTCAATGTAAAAACTATTTGCTCAGAGCTTCATCCATCCTAACTATTCTTTACTTCCATCATATACAACCATAATTGAATTTTTTAATCATGCATCCTCACCATACTCTCTCAGAACATTCCATAACATACTCCTATTCACCCAATTGTACGCTTTCTTCAGATCAAAAAACTCACAATACACTTTCTTCCTTACTGCCATACATTTCTCAATCAGTTGTTATAATGTAAATATCTGGTCCGTGCAACATTTTCTGGACATAAAACCATATTGCACACCCCAAATCTTTCCCGCAATTTTGTTTTCCACGCACTCTCTCAATCAAGATTCCAAAAACTTTGCCTGGAATACTCAACAAACTGTCATATAACTATCACATTCACTCTTATTGCCTTCGCCTTTGTACAAAGGAGCAATGACAGCATTCTTCCAATCATTAGGCTCATTTGAAATCCCAACACACGCAATGAACAATTCACACAATTTATAAACTAGTTTCATCCCTCCAAACTTAAGCATTTCACTTGTGATCCCGTCTACACTCGTAGCTTTGCCATTATTTAACACTTTCATTGTTACCTTAGCCTCATTAATTATTTAACTCATCATAACATTTTCCAGATTTTTTGCTACTTTCTCTAAGTTTTCATCATACCATTGCTTAAAATACTCCCGCCAACGCTCTCTTGTACGGTTTTCATCCAGATCATATCAATACGTTAATTCTGAATACCATATATACCTTTCCTTGCACTCCTTGTTTCGTTATCCTTACCCAATTCCAGAACTTGTCATTATGCATTATGTCTCCTTTTGATCTCATTTGCTCCTTACTCTGCTGTAATTCTTTCTTTGCATTTATATTTTTCTCTTTATATATGTCCCACAACCTACTACGTTTTTAAATCATTTACAGTAATCATTCGTTTGTATGTTTCTTTATTTTCCCTCTTATTTCACTTGTTCATTCCACCATGCATCCCTTTTGAAGTTTACCATTACCGCAAATCCACACACATCTTTCACACACTCACCCATGGCCTCTTTTATTCTGTTCCAAGCGCTTTTTATATTATTGACATTTATTTTGACATTCAAGTCATGCACATGAAAAGCTAATTTTTCGCCCAGAAATCTCTCATAGTACGCTCTCACAATTTAACCCTGCAATTTCACTACTTCAACTCTAACTTACTTAGTACTCTTGCGCTGCTTTCTCACAAAATTCCTTTCTAATTCAACTAAAAAGATCACTAGTAAAAGATCCGTTCCACATTCAGCTCCACGCACAGACCTGGTATTCATTACTAAACTTCTCAGTCTCTCATCATACACCACAAAATCAATCATCGTTCTCGAATCACCCTTTTGTCATGCATTCAAGTAAATATCTTTGTGCTTAAACCGTATGTTTGATTCTCAATTTGGGTACCCACCGATTCATTCATAACTTCCAACAGGATAATTCTATCACCCGGCCCACACACAAAATACCACAAAACAAATTTTCACCCTAAAACAAGCGTACAGTTTTATTAAATATATAGAACAATCCCCAGTTACACATTTGAATCAAAATTATTAAAACAATTTCAAAATACTTCTTGTTTTAAAAAAATACTTATTTGTTAACTATCCTTTAACTAATTTAACAGAAAAGTAGTAAGTGCCCAGCTTTGTTCGGTGACGTCACCTTATCATATTTGAATGAATTATCCAAACCCTGACGTTTCAATGACGTACTCTGAGCCATGACTGGTAGTCTGTG
>CABFVX010007561.1:7626-29965 GCA_902151425.1 Timema shepardi
ATATTATTTTAGCATTCAGTATAAGCGTACTATCCCTACATTATGATATAGGCCTATTTAAAGTTAGATTTATGTGAAAAACACACAACAACGTTTTGGGATTATTATATTGGGCTAATGCGATGGCAAGTTTAAATAATGTAACACAAAACACCTAATAAATTACAAAAACTAGCAAACATAACCTCATAACGCAAACCAAAGGACAAGTAAAATGTCTGCGCAACTTAGCGTCACGCAACTAGGAAAATATTTGCGCTCGCAAGGACTTTGCTTTCGCAAAGTGGTCGGCCATAATAACTTTTGACGCAAAGTCTAGCGTCTCTCTGCTAACGGTCGCAAATTCGTTTTGCGTCGTGGTCATAATAACCCTGCAGGTCACCTAAATCCACAGTTAACAACCCAAAATGTACCTATTGATAAGTCACTATCAGTCTCCACTTATTTTCTTCAGCAAGTGGTATTTATAATATATATAATAATATTTAGCACCGCGTCTTACTACCCGTTTGGGTTATACGCTTTAAGTACTAATTACGCTAATGGATTAGGAATTGGGAAGGTTGAATTAGAGGAAGTGAACCCACATTTGCGTGGGTAGAGAGAAAGGAAAACCATCTAGGAAAAACCACCCCCAGTTCACCCGACCGAGATTCGAACCTCGATCTCCCCGTCCTTAGCAGTCGGGCTCAACACGACAAGCGTGTTAGCCAACTACGCCACCGAGGCGGGTGGTATTTATAAAGAATATTCACTCAGGAATGTATGTGAGTTCAAAACTAGCTGTTTATGAGAATTTTCCTTTTGAACTATGTCTTAGTCATTGTTCGAGCTTAACGCATCTAAACACACAAAGGGGGTAGAAAAACGTAAGGGAAGGCTTAGAGGAAATGTACCTGCTTTTGCACACGAAAAATTGGTAATTTTTTTATAGGAAAAAACGGCTTAAGTACACCCGGGGGGAGGGGGGATTCAAACCCAGGGCTATCCATCACTGGCAAACAAGGCCAGATGGACCAGAAATATAGTTCATGTTCCCACCGGCTTGGTAGTAATAATTACATTTATTATTTTATATATGTTTATCACCAGCATAATACTAGGCTTCGCTTCGTTTTTAATTCTGTTTGTGAGATTTTAATACCAAAATAATTGTATATATATATGAGTTTTCCCGGTGAGCCAATAATCCGAAGCTGGCCCTTAGTCTCCCCCGTGCCAATGTGTCGCAAGCCGCCTCTGGTCTGGCCGTCATCTCTCGGGACAGGCAAGTGAATGTCATTGACCCAATACTCCATGTGGCATGTAGCACACTTCTACACACTCATTTGTGCCTAGGTTTCCTAATTACCGGTGTAATGATGGTTTCTTTATGTTGTCGCTATTCTTTTAATAATTACTTGTTTAATGATGTTTATTGATGTGTATGATAGCATGGAGGCACTATGGAGCAGTTTTAGGTTAAGAGTTTTATATCAATATACTGATGAAGGAATATACTATTTTACTTTAGAATACAAATCTGCATAGAAGAACGCGGGTACAGATGTATCAGTCCCAGTTTATTTGATTTGTTGGGTCTGATTATGAAACCCTTCCTTCACCTCTGACAAGACATCCTGTGAATGTGGGGAATGCCAGGCCTCCACCGTGGTTCGGATTCCACGTTAAACTGTAGGTCCTCCATTTCATCTCACAATCACCCTACCATTACACATTAGCGTAAGCGCGTATAACCCGAATGGGTAGTAAGACGCGGTGCTAATAATAATAATAATAATATTAATTTTTTGGGGTCAGGAAATTCTTGGTTCGAACTCCAGTGGAGTGTACTTGGATGTTATATCTCCTACTTTATTTCTAACTCCCCCTCCATGTAAATGCTGGTGTATTTTCTCTCATTTCTACCTTCCTTACTCATCATACCTACCCTCACTCGTGTGAATATGCGGAAAGCCCGGGCAGGTAGAAAGACTAAGTGCCCAGGTTGAGGTGGTGGCTTGTGGAGGAGGGGGGGCGGGACGAAATTAAGTTATTTTATTTGAAATTTTGTATCTACACTTATAACTTCCGGACCCTAAACTCCCCCCCCCCCTAAGAAAACCCATTATTTGATTATCCTTTGATTTTTTTTATATGTAGTCATTATTTTGAATTTTTTTTACCACTTTATCTCACTAGTAATATTATTTTTACCCGCTTCTGTGACTAAATGGTCTCCAAGGAGTCAATCTCGAGTTAAGACTGTCCTGCTGATGACGGGGAGACCTGAGTTTGAATCCCAGTTAGGTCTACTGAGAGCGATTTTTAATCAATGGTTTTTCCACTCTCCTTCCATGCAAATGCGGATATATAACCTCTTAAATTCTTCCTCCCTCATCCATAACCCTTTAGAGTAATTATTATATAAGCTATGCGTAAACCTGAACAGGTAATAAGAAGTGGCTATATATATATATATCAGGTAATGATCAGCTCCGCAGTGTAGTGGTCAGTGCACGTGACTATGAGCCCAGGGGTCCCGGGCTCGATTCCAAGCTGGTAGATTGAGTATTTCCAACATTCGCCAGAGTTTTTTTAAATTAGGATAAAGTTAGGTTTAATCGTGTGTACTGTTTCCACACCCTCGTACTCACTATCGCCATCACCTCATACCATCGGGACACAGGATGTACAATTAGTACAGTGGGTGACAGTACATTAGTACGGGATAATCTTTCCACTGATGTATTCCAGATGCGCAATTTGACTACTAGGATAGTTATTGGAGTTATTTGCTTTTTAACACTGCGTCTAACCACCCGTTTGGGTTATACGATTATGCACTAATTACGATAACGGTTTTACGGAGTCGGATGGTTATATTTATAGGAAGTGTATCCACATTTGCGTGGAGGGAGAGTGTAAAACCATTTTAGAAAAAACTACCCCAAGTATGCATGATTTAGATTAGATCCTTGATCTCCCCGACATCAGCAGTCTAGTATACTGCGAGAGTAGCGCACTAGACCATGTGGCCATCTAAGTGGGTCCGGTCAGGTGTTCTGAGTTAATTTCATAAATGGTTTTTGAATAGCTCTGTCAACGCTAATGTAGATACACTTGCTCTAAATTTGACCTTCCTCATCCCTTAAGACATTAGAGTTACTAGTGAACAGGCGTATAACCCGAATGGTTAGTAGGACGTGATACTTAAAATAGAAAGAATAGTTGACACTACTATCTAAACATGTATACCGGAGCAATCTTATTTGTATTAACAAAAAAAAAGGAATTGTAAGATAAAAAGTGTGAAAATACTGACCTTTATTCAGGTACTTTTCAATCCCACCTCAGGCTACTAGGAACAGTCATTAGTATACAGCACACTGACACTAAAGAGTTCTTTAAAGCCCAACAAAAACACAACTTGGCAAGTCATACACCGTTAGTAATGGCGTGATGATTGTTACTTGACCTTGCTAAAAAAAAGTTTTTTTCCCCCTATTTGTTGTTACTGTTGACCCATGTAACGGAAGCTGATGGAGCAGACAGAGGAAACCACTATGGCTAGCCTACATCAGCTAGCTGGTAGGTCACAGAGGTGGGAACATAAAGTTAGGTCTTTGTGTCAAACTATCGCACCTAATGACGGACTAGTCGGCCATATTGATACCACAGTTGGGGGAGGGCGAGCAGAAATACAGTAGCCCCATGGCTTCTTTGGTGCTGACAGCTCACAGCTGACTTTTGATAGTCAACATTTCGGTATATACCTAAATTTTGACTGTCAAAAGTGACAGATGCTAACCACATGTTTTTGCAGATCATATGGTTCGGCGTAGGGATACATAATTTGGTCTGGTACCGTTTCAAAGCCGTCAGCTGTCAGCTGTGAATTGTATATCAGCACCAAACAAGTCATGGGGCTACTGTATTAGAAATGGAGCGGTGAAACATTTTGAAAGTTTGAAGGGGTGGTGGAAAGTAACGCCAAGTCCTTACGATCAAAGTTTTATTTTTGACCATAAGCTTGTTTGGACAAAATAAATAAAATATTGTTTCAGTTGACCAATTTAGTTTTAATTCCTACAGATAGTAGTAACAGCTGCTATGGGCACCGCAGAATTCGACAAAGTCTCTTTTCCTTCATTTATAAAAGTTTGTGGTCAAATTATATTTTTTAATCTTTTCTAGCACCACGTTTTAGTAATCGTTCGGGCTATACGCTTATTTTCTAATACTCTACTAGTTTTAGGGATTAGTAAGGTTATATTTAGAGGAAATGTACCCACATTTGCGTAGAAGTAGACTGGAAAACAATTTTGGGAAAATCAGCCTCATTATACCAGACCGATATTCGAACCTCGGTCTCCCCGTCATCGGCTGTGTAGTCTACTCAAGAGAGTAGCGCGTTAGACCACGTGGCCACCGGATCGGGTTCTATTATTTTTATCCACAAATATTTAAAAACTTGTGAAAAAAAAATTGTCAAAGTTTTCTTCTGAAGCAATATTGTATTAATTTTTGTCCAAATAGGTGACCTGGCGGTCTAGGGGTAAGGTGTCAAAACTTCTGTGCTGGCGGCCGGGGTTCAATCCTCGGTCTCGGCACAGATTTATCTGATTACCAAACCCTTCCTTCACCTCTAACAAGACATCTTGTGAATGTGGGGGATGCCAGGCCTCCACCGTGGTTCGGATTCCACGTTAAACTGTAGGTCCTCCATTTCATCTCACAATAAACATACCATTACACATTAGTGTAAGTGCGTACAACCCGAACGGGTAGTAAGACGCGCTGATAATAATAATAATAGTAATAATAATAATTTGTCCAAATAGTTGTTTGTAACTAAAACTGTAAGACTGCTCTAACGCGTGTCCGCTTTCATCTCATCTTCACACGCCAGTATTTCAACAGAATCTGCAGTTATTGAGCTTCAAAATATCTCAACATTGTATGATATCACCTTAAAATGTTGTGTGTGACCTTGATAGTTTGAAGAAGGCTATATCTATGTTTCCAACCACTTGCTTTGATATCAGAACTGTAGAATTTAGCATGCAACATCGTTATAAATGAGCAAATTTGATTTTTCCTTTAAACATTTTTAATGATATAAAGTAAAACATTTTTTTTAAATCCTATAAAGACATGTCCACCATGACCACCATTAACAAAGCAGTTGTTAAATAATGCAATGAAAAGTTTTCGGATATCGATACCACGTCTCAGCGCTCCGGAAGACGGCCCGGTCCGCTTCAGACGAGTTCACTGACATTTTTTTTTCCTGAGTTAGCGCTCTCTGCCTCCATCACAGGGAATTTGAAAGCAGGCCTCGCCTTAAGTACAGCGGGTATAGCTTAATTAAGTAGCACTTCTCATGACAGACGACGATTGACCTTACTGTTTACCAAAACGTTTAACAGGAGAGTTATAAATCATTAAATTATTAAAACATTAATACTTGTACCAGGAATTTGTAATTCTTACTTTATGAACAGGCCGATTATATACACACACGACTTTTGAACTGGCTTGAATCTAGAACAGACACAACACCCAGACATTAATTTATCAATATGAAAGGGAAACTCACATTTCAGCAATGATCCATTTTTTGGCCATACTGGGAATCAAAAATGGGACCTTCAGTACAATAGACAGACACGTTACTGACTGAGCTAAAGTTAAACACAAGAGAGTTTATTAGCAATTTAAACTAACTTAGTTATAATTTATCTTTTATATATATATATTTTTTTTCTCACCATGTCTCAATAACTGTTCGGGATTTAAGCTTATTTGATAATTACTCTAGTTGGGTAAGGATGAAGAACGAAATACTTTAAAGGTAAGCTACCTATTTTTGCGAGGAAGGAAATTGAAAAACCATTTAGGAAAAACCACCTCCCCGTCACCAGCTGGCTAGTTTAACACGAGATTAATGCCTTAGATTATGTGGCCATTGAAGTGGTTTACTTATATTATAGTCTGCTAATGTAAATATGTCTGTATATATATATATGGTAGAAGTAGTGGCCTTTGCGTTTGAGAACATCGCTCTGATTGGTTGAATTTGTTCACGTGACCATGCCCTTAACTCTGATGGGCTGTTGGTTTTCCCCCTCTCCACCTCATGACCCCCATTACAGTGTTACATACTTGTTTAATCTTGTCTCATTTGTTTTTTATTTGTGCTTATTTCTTTTTATCTGTGCTCAATGGGTATTTATTAATTGTTTTTTATATCTGGGTAGGATTGACGGGGTTTTGGAGTTATTTATATATTTATCTAATGGTGTTCAGTCCAAGGCGCTGGAAGCTCCTCCCACGGCATCACTAGTGAGCTCTGGAAGCATCTTCTCTTCCCCGGCCGCTTATTGAAGAATGTGACCACCGAGCATCTGACAGCTTATCACGCCCGTAAGGCCCCTTTCACTTTGTTTCCCTCCCCCACCCTCCTTACATTGCCACGAGCGAGCTAAGTTACACTGACTGCTCCCTCTCACAAGAAACAGTTGGACTGCCTTTCACTTCACCCCTCCCCTCACTTCGTCATAACCTCTCTCTTTGTGAGGTCGTCAGATGTCGCAATAGTACCTTGTTATAAATTTCGAAAGAAGGTGGCAACGACCTTGTTGAAGAGTCATAAACCCTCAAGGCCACTTGGTACATTGGTCACAGCCTTCTGAAGGTCACTGATTCAGATGTGCTTTCCCCCCTCCAACACCAAGGCATCTGGGCGCATCGGTCATAGCCTTCTGAAGGTCACAGTGTAGCGTGTCAATCAAATTGATTGAACACCTACAAGAAAAAAGTTCACTATTCATCACTATTTATGTAATTGGGTGCCACGTTGGAATTATATCAAGATATTGAAGATAAAATACCTCTAAGTTTATGCTCTCTCATAATGAAAAATACGTAGGGCCCTACGTTCAAACACGTGGTTAGTCAAAAAATAATTGTCTTTTGATAATTGCTGTTCTAAATATCAAAGAAGAGGACTAATATTATTATAGTTATGAATAAGATATGTGAATGCATACCCTTTGTTATAAGATGGGGTCAGATGAAGAAACTTACAGCCGGCCATGTGGCCCTCAAAAATGTGGATAATATACATCTATATTATTTCTTTGCATAAAAATAACAGTGAAAATCAAATAACTAAATTAATACTGATACATTTTGATATAGGATATGTGTGTATAAACTCACCACGGCCAGATGTCTGCAGATATCATTAACTCACTTCTAAATTCACAGGATTATCTATAATGGCGCCTCCACGTCGCGCAACACTCACCTGTTCAGTAGAGGAGTTAGACTGAAAAAGGAGGCTGGCACTTCGACCTCTTGCATACCTGCGCCTCGGGTGGCCAACAGAAGAAGCTCATCAGTTTCTATCTCTTCTTTTTCACTTTCCTCTTTCCCTTCATTATTTTTACCTACGCTTCTCAATTCGTTCCCCTTTTCTTTTCTCCTCCCTGTTCATGTCTGATTGTGAGTATATATGGGACGCGCCGCGGGTTCAACACTAGAGAGCAGTTCTACACAGCCAAGGATCAACAACGAACCGCTGCCGGTGAATAACCAAGACGGATCATGGAGTCTGGGTCGTCGGAATCGCCTCCATAGCGTCATTGAAGGAGGATGAATCGTCCTATTCAACGCGCTGGTTACAAGGACGCCGCAGCTAGAGTATTGGTATCCATCGGTCGTCATTTAGTCCCTAGAATTTAGTTATTAAGTTAGAAGAAACTTTATTTTGGTTTAACGTGATGCAAATAGTTATTCAGAAGTCCTTTTATTAGATGCAAGAGAAAATGTTTTTGGAATCTAGTGTCATATTCAGGACTAGTTAACTTCAATATGGAAGAAGTACCTGGGTTATATTATGCTTTTTTAGTATGATGGACAAGTCAAATTTTAATGACTCATTTAGTCAATTGCTGAGTGCATTATTGTGTTTTTGGACACTGTCCTAACGTTAAAGCCTTCGGCTTAGAAAAATGTGAATTTTAGTGTTGCTGATTTACACTAACTCACAAGTTCCGATACATCTTGAAGGGAAAAGTATTCATGACACCCTAAACGTCATGTACATCAGTTCTTTGTTATTGATGGTTATCGCCAGGAAGTCTGTTTCTTTCTTTGGCCTTACGCAGTTCAGTTGTAAATGATAGAGATTTGATTATGCGGTCATTGTTCATGGAAAGTATTAGTTTGGGTGGAAATTGGCCTATTGTCATAGTAGGGTCCGCGCAAATAATACTATTTTATTTTGGCCTGTAAATAGGTTCCTAAATTTTGTATTAGTTCTAAAGGATGTTAATGTACTATTGAATGCTCTGATAGTACCGTAAGGGAATATGTCCGGCCATATTACCTTAATGACGCCTGGCCCTTAGCCATCAATCAGCAGGATTCACCAGCCAATTATCCAACAAATTTTGTGGATCCCTGTTAATATTCAACCCTGCCAAGTGAGACTGTATAAATGTTCTCTTATATATTTGTTCTATATTTTGCTTTAACTAATTCTCAAATTACTCTCCTTTTAGAAATTCTACAGCCTCTTGCCTGGCCACTGTGTTGCCCAGGTAACCACAAGTAATCAAGTAATCCCACAAGTTGTTTTGCCTTGTGAAGAAATTTAATACTCTATAACTTTCTATCTTATTGTAAAACTTGTACATTTTTATGCATTTATTGTTTACTAAATAAAACTATATGGTCAAATTGATATGTTCAGTTTTCTAATTTAGTATAAATGTATTGTGTGTAATCACAATGCAACAGGTTCAGATGTGCTTTAAAAATTCCCACTATGTGACCAATGATTCGATTTCCCCCACGCTAGGAGCCTGACATTTAGACGGCGTGCACACCGGGATTCTATTCTTGATATAACCATGCAGGGACTCGAAACAATACCTCCACCCTTCACAGGGCGAGATGTGTACCTGCATTTGCACTGTTGGAAAAATAAACACGACCCATGTTCTTTCAAGGATGCATCTTGTCAACACCGGAGAAAGACGTCCATTCTCGGAGGGAGAGCTATCGAGAATGTTAGATAACAGTAAATAGCTGCTAATTTACTCATCTCAGGCAATCACCTTTGAATAAACAATATTTTCGACCAATGAGAAGCCCCCACCTTTACATCAGTTTCCCGAGTGACAGCTCTATGGGATATTTTCCGGAAAATACCCTCACGAATTTCACCATTCAACTACCCTACCATATTACAATCGAGGACCAGTGGGAAGTCGCTCTCACCAAATTATACAATCAGTGTTCTTTAACCACCATACCCGAGGCCCTAAATATTGTATGTTACAACTGCGTGGACGCTAACGGCTTGTAAAAAAAATTCAAGGATCACATCCCTCCTGGAAAATACAGCGCTATCCATGAATCGTTTAAAGCCCCAAACGAAGTAGAAGCGTTTAATGGGGATTCCGTAGTCGTATTCAAGTACACAAACCCCCCCCACAAAAAAGTGGACATTTTTTTTTCTTCGTCAAAATACAGCTGTTGATTCCATCAAGTCAAATAAGTCTACAGCTTGGTTTTGATCCTCAGAATAATCTGATCAAAGTCCCAAAGCCACCGTGCTCTGACTATATTCTACTAGGCTTACCCTCGAAAATGTACAATTACATGCATATCATCGATCCTCAGCCCGTGGGTGATATTGTGGCACCGCTTTTACGTATCATTGGTATCAAAAATATAAATTATCTCTACGGTATACATAAGACAATTATATATGATCCGTTGCACTACGTTCCCATAGTTGAAAGGGGAATTGAAAGCCTGGAAATCAAAATAAGAACAGACTCCGGTAAACCTGTACCATTCGAGTTTGGAAAAGTGTGCGTGAAACTTCATTTTTAACGCTGCTCAACATGAACTGTCCCTACCAAAGATACTATGTCAACCAGACTGGAACAGGAATATCTTCGATCTACCACGGTGTTCCCTTATCGCCAGCACGGTATAGGAAGTTTTTCAGTGGCTTTTTCAAGAGCATCCTACCTTTACTGAAAAGTGGCGCTAAAGCCATGGGAAAACAGGCACATCATACGGGTATCGACATGCTCTCCGACGTCACCAATCAGCGTCGTTCTTTCAAAGAGGCTCTACGGGAGCGTGTCGGCATGGCTGAAAGAAACCTGAAACGCAAGGTGTAGCATAATATCGACATGCTGATGACCTGTTAAGGCTATAAAGGGCGTCGTAAGAAGCACCAACGTTAGTCTTCTGTCTTTTCCCGACATAAAATGTCAAGAAAGAAGTGCTAGATATTTTCAGTTGAAATGTCGTTTCTACACAAGACCTACGAGTGTGCCAGGAGTTAACTTGATCTCTTTTCCGTCCCACTCACGCAAACCAATCTTGAAACTGTGCAATGTCTCCAGTACAAATATGTCTCTTCCCTCACCAATTATTCGCCCATATAATATACCGTTACCATTCAATGCGAGCCCTAAATCAATTTTTCACAGACTCCACTCTATCTCAGAAGAGCATCATGATACCTGACGGTGGCACTTTCACTTAGGTGGGTAAATCACTCCCATCAACAACTGGTTGCATTCGCTATTCACACAGGTGGATGTGTTTTTAAACCTAAAACTAGTCTCACCGCCCAGAAACACGAATGCTTATATATCGTAATCAGAAACGTTTCTCAAATACAACAGTGAGATCAAAAGAACACATTTGACATGAAGTCTGTGGCTCGCAGATAGCCCTGGAACCTTTGAGGAGGCTAACGCTAGCAGCAAGGGATTTGAGGCCCATAGGAGTCTCACTGAAAAAAGTAAGAAAGAGGACCTTTTGGGGTATCTACACGGTGAATTTTTTAACCAAGATAAGTACCTTTTGAATGGTATTGAACTTAGTGTCAAGTTGGTTCTTTTCAGAGACGGGTTTATTCTTATGGCCATCCCTGAACTCCCTCACTTTAAGGTTCACATCACTGAAGCCAGCCCTCTATTGTGACGTGTCAAAGTAGCACCTTCTATATTGTTGGCACATGCCATGGCATTAAATGTCGATCCCGCAAAATATTACATCACACGTGTGGAAGTAAAATTACTCACTATACCTATGGGTGTTCTGGGAAAATCACTGGACAACTTATTCACCGGACAGTTATCCAAATGATGCATCGTGGGATTTGTATCAAATGCTGCGTTCAACGGAGATGCCACCTATAACACGTTAAACTTTTAAACCTATGGCAGGAACTATTTATCACTGTACGTGGAGGGAAAACAAATGCCGTCGAAACCGCTATAGCCCGATTTTTCAAACGGCAACTATGTCATGTTCTGAAACACAATGTTTTCTACAATGGGTATTTATGTCATGAACGAAGGTAGCTACATCACACGGGAAGCCTTCCATAAGGTATATAATCTCACGGCTTTCAGTCTCACACTTAATATGTCCCTCCACATGACATTGCATTGGAATTTTACGAGGCATCAATCTCTGATCATCGAAGTGAGCTTCACCAGTGCTCTCACCGAAACCGTCAACTGTATTCTGTACGGGGAGTTTGCCAACATCATCACCATTGAAAAGAACAGAAACGTCGTGACCGAATATGGGACATAATATAATCGACTTCCAGCCCCTTTACCTCGTCCTTTAAACAATGGATGTCATTGTGGATTTCCAAAGCTTCATCGATGACAACAAAGAGCTTTCAGTCAAAATGCTGAGTGTTTTATATGCATGCGTTACATGACTTCAATATTGGGTGTTACAACACCAATACGCCATCGAGGAACTTTCAACCGCAATTGAAAAGCAAGCCGACTCTATTGTCAACAAATTGCACGGTATTCCCTGGGTGAGCGGTGATGGGTATTACAACCTAATCGTATCCCTCATTTCCCGGGCCACAACGCGTTCAGAAACCGTCTACATCAAGGGGGTAAAAAAGAAAATGTTTCTAGTTAAATACACGCCTATACCCGTCATAGATCTCTACGACAGTGGTTATTCGTCTTTGAAAACACTTAAAATGGTCCTCACCATGTGCATGGAACATAGTTCTATATGGAATTTCTGTTCCGCCTCCATCGTTTGGGGAATTCGAGATTGGATGATTGAAGATGAACACGCACACCATAAGACATGCGCTGAAAACAAACCCGTGGTTCCGTTTTGTTTGGTCAGGTGTTTTCCCTAATGATCATTTACCCGCAATAATAGCTCATCAAATTGCTCTCGTCATCAACAGTGATCCACACACACAGAGCCTGGGACTCATTGGGTCGCCATCTTTATTGACAAAAACGGCCAATGGAGAATATTTGTACAGTTATGATTTTCCACCCCGTATAGAATCACACCTTGAATCTATACGAAAAAACACTTCCTGCGAGTTTCATAGCACGGTACAATTTAAAATCATAACCTCAAACGTTTGTGGCCATTACTGTCTCATGTACATTCTTTATCGTGCCCAGAAACTTCGCAACGACGCTAATTTGGTGAGATATTACAACACATTTTTCAAGTCTGTAGTGTCCTGCCGCCCCTCAATAGGGTGCGTCCAATCAGCGTGTTACTATAAAAGGGGCGTCCAGACCGCGTTTTGGCCATAACCGTGACCATCGTCAAAGTGAACAAACATCATGGAAGGTCAAGAGGTTTGCAACCGCAAAGCAAAGTCGTTGAAGCCACTCGTCATCACCAGTATTCTCAACACTTTGTTCCCGCTGGAGGAAGTCAACGCAAAGCAAGTCATCGTCAGCATGAGCGTTAAGAACAACTTAACACCTTATGTCCAGTTAGAAAAATGTGGAGTGAACTGTGCGGTGTTTAACCGTACAAAGTGGCAAGAACTGGGTAACTACAAGTCGGTCATATCAAAGTTTTTCAGCAACATGCAGCCTCCTCAGAAAATTAGTATGACAAATCATGAAATTTCTCTAAGACGCATGTGCGGTGACCATATGATCGCCATCAGTGAGAAACAAGACGTCAGACTCAAAGGGGTAGCCTATTAAGCACCTATTTAGCATGTCTTTATGAGGTATGGGACCTCATCAACGTTGCCGTTGACCACCGGGATATATAGTTGACACCCGTCAAACGATATCGCAACGATTTTATCGAAACACTCATCTTGGATATTTGCGACAAGCTAACAGAATCAGCGGATGTCATCGACCTCAAACAGCCTACGGTGGAAACGCAAATCAGAAACATAGATCCTATCAGCACTACCTTCTATACACGTCAAGTCATCAGGTTGTACTATTACATGCTGGATTGTGAACTAAAAACAATTTTACTAACGCATCTAAGAGCCACTGTAGAAAAACGTGTAAACGAATATATGCATCATTCCTGTAAAAGTGTATAGTAAATATTATTTATGTCTGTGAATTCTTTAATGTATGTCTGTATAACCTTTAATCTTTAGTAAATACATGTTTTGTAATATCATGTTTTATCTCACGCAAAACTTTTCTGTCCCCTTACACGTAGATACCGGTCTCGTTTTGTTGAGCCATCAAACTGTCACCAAATATGAACAGAGTCAATGACCTCATGTACTAGCTCACAGTTTCAAGGTTACGAACTATTCTTTTCTCGACTGGTCTTGTCGAGTCGCCAAACTGGTGCCAGTCATCAGGGAAAAAACCCATTGTGACATAATTCAAGTTCGTGTCATATTTCTATCTCGACTTATCTTGTCGACCCGCTAAACTGACGCCAGTCACCAGGGTTGCGACAGTGCAATGACGTTATTGGAAAAGCCATTGCTGAGGAGAGGGTTGCCAGAGTCAATGACTTAACTCACGGTTTCAAGGTCACGCTCTATTCCTGTCTTGTCGAGCCCCCAATCTGGCGCTGGTCATCAGGGAAAACCTACTGCGCTATCATTCAAGGCTGTGTTATATTCCTGTCTTGTCGAGCCACCAAACTGGCACTAGTCATCAGGGAAAACTAATTACCACATAGGGGGTTGCAATACTGGGAAAACTCATAACCGTATAGGGAGTTGCAACACATACCTTGAAGAAGTGGGGAGTGAGGTGAAGTGAAAGGGGTCTTAAGTCAGAGGGAACCATTTATCACACTACCCCAAACAGTCATTAGAAGAGGTTCATGCTGTTTGTTCCGGGAACGGAAAGCAGTCCAACAGAGTCTTGTTAGAGGGAGCAGTCAGTGTAACTTAGTCCGTTCATTGTGATGTAAGAAGTTTGGGGGAGTGAGGGAAATGTGAAAGAGGCCTTATGGCCGTGATATTATGTCAGCTGCTCAGTGAACACATTCTTCACTGAGCGGCTGTGCAGAGAAGATACTCCCAGCGCTCACTATCGATGCCTAGGGAGGAGCGCTCAGCACTGTGGACTGCAAGCAAATAAATGAATAGATAAATAACTCCAAACCCTGTCCAAATCATACCCAGACATAAAAATCCAATGATTACAAATAAAATACAAATGTTCGCTAATAAATAACCATTGAGCACACATAAATAGTAATGAGTGCAAATAAAAAAATGAGACATAAATAAACAGGTTTGGAACACTGTAACAGTGGTCAGGAGGAGGGGAGGAGGTCACGAGAAGGGAGGGGGAAAACTTACAGCCAATCAGAGAACGAGTGACGTGGCCACCTGATCAAATTCAACCAATCAGATAGCTGTTCCCAAACATCAGGACCACTACTAGTAGTGCTTGGCACATCTACTCGAATGCGGGTAGATATATTTGCCTTGAGATAGAAAGGGTGTAATAAGTGAGAGTCAGTTATTAACGCACATGAGGTGTCACTGTGCCGATAAATTGATTGTTTGGAATAAATACGAGCTGAAATGTTACCACTTCGTTGGTTTGACTGGTCACCCCAACCAGAGCAACGACGATGATGACGTACTTTTTCTCTGATGAATGGTCCTACTCGTTTCTTCACCATGCCTATCTCCTAAACAAATGGTCTACGGCCGCTTATCCCCACATTTGTTAACATTATATCAAATACCCTGAGACTTTATCTAGTTTTTAATACATTCACTTATTAAAACAATTTTTCCTGGTGAGTTTTGTAATCAATTTACTAACTTGGTAAGAAATGTGTTGTATTATTAATACTCTACAAAGCATAGTTAACTATTATACCACCCGCCTCGGTGGCGTAGTTGGCCAACGCACTTGTCGTGTTGAGCTCGGCTGCCGAGGACGGGGAGATCGAGGTTTGAATCTCAGTTGGGTGAACTGGGGGTGGTTTTTCCCAAATGTTTTTCCACTCTGCCTCCACGCAAATGCGGGTTAACTTCCTCTAATTCAACATTCCCAATTCCTAATCCATTGGAGTGATTAGTACTTAAAGCGTATAACCCGAATGGGTATTAAGACGTGGTGCTAAATATTATTAACTATTTTACTATATTTTACATGCATACTACAATAAACAATCAATTTTGTTTTTTTACAAAATCCCCATTTAACTAAGGTGAAACTAGCGTAGAGTCTAGGCACAGTAAGACAGGGCGCACAAATGCTGACACAAAACGTTTCAAAACATAATAAATAAAACATCTTAAATATACGACACAAACAAGGTTTAAACTGTTTTTTCAAATGAAACATGAAAAAAAAAGTTTCATTTGGTACCAGATGGCAGTGTGTCAGGTTGGCGATATTGATACTTATTAAGTGTTAGTTATAATTTCCTGTGATTGTTTGGTTATGTAGGAGAAAGCCTTGAGTAGGAGACAATGAGTTCATCCTATCAATGAAAAAAATAATTGATAAATGTTATTTGAAAATGTACGCATCCATGTCTCTACACTCATTACCGGTAGTCTCTTTTTTCGGCATTTTCAAGAAAAACAAAACAAGAATAATCAACTCAGCTCAAGTTTTGAAGGAGACTATCGTCACGCGGCCCCAGACTTCAAGATTTGCGCTAGCGCAGTGACATATTTTTTCACGAAACACGTGAGACAAACTGGATGAAACATGGGAGTGTGGGAGGACAGCTGCTTTGTTTCGACGTGCCTCACTATGTGTCGTCGTGTCTCGTCGCTTTTGTTCTGCCTTGTGTCAGCGAGTGTTCAACGACTCATTTGAAAGCATGTGGTCAAAACGGAACGACATAGGGGAAACAAAGGAATAGAATAAATTGAAATCAAGCACAGACATCTCAGATCACCCCATGATTTTATCCATGCAAGATGGGTTATCTCACTTTGCAAATATATAAGGGAAAGAAAGAGAGATTATAAAAATGGTTTAAAAAACTACCAACATATAAGCGGTTCTAGAGCTGTCACTGTTCTACCGGGGTATGAGAGTCTCCCTTGGACTACTGGTGATCACATCTTGTTCCTTCAGGCAGGGCTTTTAGACGTCTGTGGGACCCACCCGGGTTTATAACATAGACCCCAAGCTCCTGGAGCACGTATTTAGCGTACCCCTAGTAATACGCTACTTATCCCTAGGGGGACGCAAACCACAGGTTGAAAATCTATGCATTTAAGAGAAAACTCTCGACAAAGAACACCTCACATCACCTCCAACGGCGTGACACTTCCCAACCTATTGGTGATGACCCACTTGGGAGCATCTGACATCTGAGGACAGCTCCTGGAGAGGTACAGGAGGATCCGTTGAATAAACCGGAAGATACGAGCGACATAAATCATTTTTGTAGCCCCCCAAGAAGAAGGAAGGGGAAGCCATTGCGGATCTGTGCCGCTTGTGAACTGCTGTGGAAATGGACTTCAGAGAGCTGCATTATACTTCCTCTAAAGACTCTGTCCACCCAACAAGGAGCCTATTCATTGAAAAGACGTAAACCAATTTGCAACATAAAATCAAGTAAAGCACAATCTATTAGAAGAAATTTGAAAGTAATAACAGTATTATGACTGTTACCAAAGTTACTAAAATGTATTTCTTATATTCGTAGCCATGGAATCATAAGATGGTATCAAGACTCATGAGTCTACTTTTCAAATAATACAAGTAATAAGACAGTAGAATAATATCAATGTCGTCCACAAAATAATGACAATTTTAATTGGACTTTTTTCATACTAGAATGCTACAATGCAAGGAATAATGTTGACTATCACTTGGATTCGATCGGTGACCTTGTGACTTGTTTTAGGTACAGTAAGTATGAACTTGGACCCAAATGTGACTAAAAGTTAATATCGTAATGGTATATCTTATTTTCAAGAATATTCTGTATTTTACCCAAATCCCTGCCAATTTTTTTTAACCATCTCAAATTTGCAGATGGGGAAGATCATTTAATGAATTCACTGATCAAAATAATAACTAAAATGTACATTTTGTATGGCCCAGTTTCAAAAATTTTAATTTAAGTGAGCAAAATAACATACTTGTATTTGAGAATTATTCTTAAACTTAAATGGTTTGGCAGATTTATATATAGTACATTAGTACAGCCTATATATAGTACAAAATATTATGTTTATCATTATCAAATTTTTATCTAAAAATAATGCTAAGTAGATATCGGGGATTAGGAGTTCCTCCAAGGAGATCATTAGTCCGATAGCAATGGTAGATTTACTCCGTAGAGATAATTAGTCCGATAGTAATGGTCGAGTTACTCCACGGAAATAATTATTACAATAGCAATGGTCGAGTTACTCCACGGAAATAATTAGTACAATAGTAGTGGTCGAGTTACTCCACGGAGATAATTAGTCTGATAGCAACGGTCGAGTTACTCCACGGAGATAATTAGTCCGATAGCAAAAGTCGATTTACTCCACGGAGATAATTAGTCCGATAGCAATGGTCGAGTTACTCTACGGAGATAATTAGTCCGATAGTAATGGTCGAGTTACTCCATGGAGATAATTAGTCCGATAGTATTGGTCAAGATACTCCACGGAGATAATTAGTCTGATAGCAACGGTCGAGCTACTCCACGGAGATAATTATTCCGATAGCAATGGTCGAGTTACTCCATGGAGATAATTATTCCGATAGCAATGGTCGAGTTACTCCATGGAGATAATTAGTCCGATAGTAATGGTCGAGTTACTCCATGGAGATAATTAGTCCGATAGTAATGGTCGAGTTACTTCATGGAGATAATTAGTCTGATAGCAACGGTCGAGTTACTCCACGGAGATAATTAGACCGACAGTAACGGTGGATTTACTCCACGGAGATAATTAGTCCGATAGCAACGGTCGAGCTACTCCACGGAGATAATTAGTCCGATAGCAACGGTCGAGTTACTCCACGGAGATAATTAGTCCGATAACAATGGTTGAGTTACTCCATGGAGATAATTAGTCTGATAGCAACGGTCGAGTTACTCCACGGAGATAACTAGTCCGATAGCAACGGTCGATTTACTCCACGGAGATAATTAGTCCGATAGTAATGGTCGATTTACTCCACGGAGATAATTAGTCCGATAGTAATGGTCGAGTTACTTCATGGAGATAATTAGTCTGATAGCAACGGTCGAGTTACTCCACGGAGAGAATTATTCCGATAGCAATGGTCAAGTTACTCCATGGAGATAATTAGTCCGTTAGTAATGGTCAAGTTATTCCACGGAGATAATTAGTCTGATAGCAATGGTCGAGTTACTCCACGGAGATAATTAGTCCGATAGCAACGGGCGAGTTACTCCACGGATATAATTAGTCCGATTGCAACGGTCGAGTTACTCCACGGAGATAATTAGTCTGATAGGAACGGTCGAGTTACTCCACGGAGATAACTAGTCCGATAGCAACGGTCGATTTACTCCACGGAGATAATTAGTACAATAGTAACGGTCGATTTACTCCACGGAGATAACTAGTCCGATAGCAACGGTCGATTTACTCCACGGAGATAATTAGTACAATAGTAACGGTCGAGTTACTCCACGGAGAGAATTATTCCGATAGCAATGGTCAAGTTACTTCATGGAGATAACTAGTCCGATAGCAACGGTCGAGTTACTCCACGGAGAGAATTATTCCGATAGCAATGGTCAAGTTACTTCATGGAGATAATTAGTCTGATAGCAACGGTCGAGTTACTCCACGGAGAGAATTATTCCGATAGAAATGGTCAAGTTACTCCATGGAGATAATTAGTCCGTTAGCAATGGTCAAGTTACTCCACGGAGATAATTAGTCTGATAGCAATGGTCGAGTTACTCCACGCAGATAATTAGTCCGATAGCAACGGTCGAGTTACTCCACGGAGATAATTAGTCCGATAGCAACGGTCGATTTACTCCACGGAGATAATTAGTACAATAGTAACGGTCGAGTTACTCCACGGATATAATTAGTCTGATAGCAATGGTCGAGTTACTCCACGGAGATAATTAGTCTGATAGCAATGGTCGAGTTACTCCATAGGATATAATTAGTCCGATAGCAACGGTCGAGTTACTCCACGGATATAATTAGTCCGATTGCAACGGTCGAGTTACTCCACGGAGATAATTAGTCTGATAGCAACGGTCGAGTTACTCCACGGAGATAACTAGTCCGATAACAACGGTCGAGTTACTCCACGGAGATAATTAGTCTGATAGCAACGGTCGAGTTACTCCACGGAGATAACTAGTCCTATAGCAACGGTCGATTTACTCCACGGAGATAATTAGTACAATAGTAACGGTTGATTTACTCCACGGAGATAATTAGTCTGATAGCAACGATCGAGTTACTCCACGGAGATAATTAGTCTGATAGCAACGGTCGAGTGACTCCACGGAGATAATTAGTCTGATAGCAACGGTCGACATACTCCACGGAGATAATTAGCCTGATAGCAACGGTCGAGTTACTCCACGGAGATAATTATTCCGATAGCAACGGTCGAGTTACTCCACGGAGATAATTAGTCCGATAGCAACGATCGAGTTACTCCACGGAGATAATTAGTCCGATAGTAAATGGTCGATTTACTCCACGGAGATAATTTGCCTGATAGCAACGGTCGAGTTACTCCACGGAGATAATTAGTCCGATAGTAATGGTCGATTTACTCCACGGAGATAATTAGTCCAATAGTAACGGTCGAGTTACTCCACGGAGATAATTAGTCCGATAATAATGGTCGATTTACTCCACGGAGATAATTAGCCTGATAGCAACGGTCGAATTACTCCACGGAGATAATTAGCCTGATAGCAACGGTCGAGTTACTCCACGGAGATAATTAGTCTAATAGTAATGGTCGATTTACTCCACGGAGATAATTATTCCGATAGTAATGGTCGATTTACTCCACGGAGATAATTAGTCCAATAGCAACGGTCGAGTTACTCCACGGAGATAATTAGTCCGATAGCAACGATCGAGTTACTCCACGGAGATAATTAGTCCGATAGTAATGGTCGATTTACTCCACGGAGATAATTAGTCCGATAGTAATGGTCGATTTACTCCACGGAGATAATTAGCCTGATAGCAACGGTCGACTTACTCCACGGAGATAATTAGCCTGATAGCAATGGTCGAGTTACTCCACGGAGATAATTAGTCTAATAGTATTGGTCGATTTACTCCACGGAAATAATTAGTCCGATATTAATGGTCGAGTTACTCCACGGAGATAATTGGTCCGATAAAAATTGTCGAGTTACTCCACGGAAATAATTAGTCCGATATTAATGGTCGATTTACTCCACGGAAATAATTAGTAAAATAGTAATGTTCGATTTACTCCACGGAAATAATTAGTCCGATATTAATGGTCGATCTACTGCACGGAAATAAATAGTCCGATATTAATGGTCGAGTTACTCCACGGATATAATTAGTCCGATAGAAATGGTCGAGTTACTCCACGGAAATAATTAGTCCGATATTAATGGTCGATTTACTCCACGGAAATAATTAGTACAATAGTAATGGTCGATTTACTCCATGGAAATAATTAGTCCGACATTCATGGTCGAGTTACTCCACGGAAATAATTAGTTTGATAGCAATGGTAGATTTACTCCACGGAGATAATTAGTCCGATAGCAATTGTCGATTTACTCCACGGATATATTTAGTCCGATAGTAATGGTTGATTTACTCCACGGAGATAATTAGTCCGATAGTAATGGTCGATTTACTCCACGGAGATAATTAGTCTGATAGTAATGGTCAAGTTACTCCACGGAGATAATTAGTCCGATAGCAATAGTCGATTTACTCCACGGAGATAATTATTCCGATAGCAATGGTCGAGTTACTCCACGGAGATAATTAGTCCGATAGTAATGGTCGATTTACTCCACAGATATAATTAGTCTGATAGCAACGGTCAAGTTACTCCACGGAGATAATTAGTCCGATAGTATTGGTCGATTTACTCCACGGAAATAATTAGTACAATAGTAATGGTCGAGTTACTCCACGAAGCTTATTAGTCTGATAGCAATGGTCGAGTTCCTCCACAAAGATAATTAGTTCGATAGCAATTGTTGAGTTACTCCACAGAGTTAATTATTCCGATAGCAACGGTCGAGTTCCTCCACAAAGATAATTAGTTCGATAGCAACGGTCGAGTTCCTCCACAAAGATAATTAGTCCGATAGCAACGGTCGAGTTCCTCCACAAAGATAATTAGTTCGATAGCAATGGTTGAGTTACTCCACAGAGTTAATTAGTCCGATAGCAACGGTCGAGTTCCTCCACAAAGATAATTAGTCCGATATCAACGGTCGAGTTCCTCCACAAAGATAATTAGTCCGATAGCAACGGTCGAGTTCCTCCACAAAGATAATTAGTCCAATAGCAACGGTCGAGTTCCTCCACAAAGATAATTAGTTCGATAGCAATTGTTGAGTTACTCCACATAGTTAATTAGTTCAATAGCAACGGTCGAGTTCCTCCACAAAGATAATTTGTTCGATAGCAACGGTCGATTTCCTCCACAAAAATAATTAGTTCGATAGCAATTGTTGAGTTACTCCACAGAGTTAATTATTTCGATAGCAACGGTTGAGTTACTCCACAGAGTTAATTAGTCCGATAGCAATGGTCGAGTTCCTCCACAAAGATAATTAGTTCGATAGCAATTGTTGAGTTACTCCACAGAGTTAATTAGTTCTATAGCAACGGTCGAGTTCCTCCACAAAGATAATTAGTCCGATAGCAACGGTCGAGTTCCTCCACAAAGATAATTAGTCTGATAGCAACGGTCGAGTTCCTCCACAAAGATAATTATTTCGATAGCAATTGTTTGGTTACTTCACGGAGAGCTAGGGGTCCGGGATTCAAACCTCGGTCCCGGCACAGATTTATCTGATTACCAAACCCTTCCTTCACCTCTGACAAGACATCATGTGAATGTGGGGAATGCCAGGT
>CABFVX010007562.1:0-14753 GCA_902151425.1 Timema shepardi
CTTAGTACACCAAAAGTAGAATTTTCTTTTAAACGTAATATTCCAGTTTATTGGGAGGAATGACTGCCTGAAAGGTCTTTTATCCTACCAAAACCCTATTATATAGTAGAATTCTGGCAGGGAAAAGGGTATTTTAGATAACCATTCGTACCATAAACAGGGTTTTACGTAGATATATAACAATGGGACTGTCTTTATACTCAAAGTTAATGGTCTAGATGAGCCATCGACCTTGTTGCAGTCGGGCCAGTTAGGGCAGATTTTAGTACGCGTGTTTGCTACGAGAGAGACAATGTTATCTTAGTACATAGGTTTATTACAAGAAAGCGCCACGGAACACACATACATTTTAGTACGTATTCTTGTTACAAGAGAGCGCCAGCTCCATCTTTAGCACCTATAATTTAAATATGCCCTGCCACTACGTCACACACATATTCTAAATTATTTTCTTTAGCTTCGTATCTCACTAGCGTTTGTGATAAGTGTAACAGTTCGCCGTTCGTGATATACGCTTGTATTTTGTGCAGACGTTTCCAATCTATAAATATGTAGTTGACGACTCTTTAACAGATGTTATGTCACTTTACCTGGGAAGTTATGTTTTACTCCGGGATTCACTATTGATGGGAAACAATTGATGTAGGTTTGTAACTTTGTGGTTTCTCATCCTCATCCCAGGCAAGTGCTGGTATATCCTAATATTCACCCCGACCGGCCTATGCAGCCTGTTTCTTGAGATTAGTTAGTACACCCCGTTCACTCTGAAAGTTACTCTGACGTAATACACTATGACCGTATCATACGACACAGTGGAAACAATTAAACCAAGGTTAGCTTGCTATCTTTCAGGATAAACGAGGAGTAAACGTAACAAGGGAGGAGGGGGAGCTACAATGAGGGACTTGCAAGCTCTATGGGAGTAGGGAGGTCCCTGAACAACTTTTAAAGCTATTTTAACTACGTTGTTTATTTGGTGATATCGAAGATATGTTGCGATGCAGTTTGCATCTTAGTTTGACGCATTTAAACAATCCTAAGCAATATCTCACATAGACAACAAGGTACAAAATGGGAAGAAAAACTAGTAGTTCACCTTGCGAGGCTTTTTGTCTATCTGCTATTAACACTTCCCTTCTTCCTGTGACGAGTATAAACACTCTACTTGTTGCTCTTGGACAAAATGTACTTACATTTCAAAATATTCTTTTCTCTGTTTCCTTTTCTAAATAAACATTTTGCTTCCTAGGACTGTTTTAATCTACATCCTGGCACGAAGACGCCTACAGGACATTTTCGTGAAAAGACCAAATAGCCCGAGTTGTTGACGATTAAAAAAAACTTACGAAAAAACTACTTGAAGAACCAAAAAAGTATTGCTTGGAATATTTTTTTTATAATTATTTAAGAATTTATGGTTTTGGTTTCGATGTTAAATCTTTAAAGCTCACCGAACAAATAGAACGTAAATAGTAAATACAAGAATGTGAGGAATGCCAGGTCTCCACCGTGGTTCGGATTCCACGTTAAACTGTAGGTCCTCCATTTCATCTCACAATCACCCTAACCATTACACATTAGCGTAAGTGCGAATAACCGGAACGGGTAGTAAGACGCGGTGCTAATAATAATAATAATAATAATAATAATAATAATAATAATAATAATAGTAAATACAATATCATGGGAAATTCTATCTTGACTTGCCATGACGTCACTGGTAGGCAACGTCCTTGAGTGCGCTTAATTTATGTGTAGCACTTTTGATGTTGTTACTTTCTTTGCCGTGAAATATTGAGAGCCTGGTATGAAAGGCGGGCTAAAGTGTTCTAACAGATAATTTGGTTTGGATATGCTAATTATATTACTATAAAGCCACACGGCTGACTCACTCACTGACATTAATGTTTACCCACTTCCAGATGAACTAGAAATTTGAAATTTGACAAACTTATATATATATATATAGCTTCTAGCCTGTAACCGACGGGAAAATCCCCAAAAGTTAAAATTTTTAATTTTTAACCCCCGAAAAAAAATCAAAATGGCGGAGCAATTTTAAAGTCGGTGCGGACCTTTCTTTGTAGGTCTCTTGTGGCTAAACGGTAAGACCTAACAAAAAAACTGCTCTGGAACTACATTAGTTTACATCCACCTGCAAATAAAACTCAGTATTCTATAAGGCGCCAATAAGCTCGAGTCCAGACACACACGAGGAGTACGGGGTTACAATAGTAATCATAATTTCGGGGACAGGTTATTTCCTCCTCTCAGAACAACCCTGTAAAGGCTCGTTACCATTTTTAACGCGGCTGATTTCTGCAAAAGCAATCTATTTTTTACTTTCCCGCAACCACACTAAGAAAGAATGCACTATGATCGACAATAAATCTAATTCGAGGTTTTAATAGGCATTGAGGGTGACCTGGTGGTCTAGGGTTAGGATGTCGGACTTCTGTTCTGGGGGTCCGGGGTTCGATCCTCGGTCCCGGCACAGATTTATCTGATTACCAAACCCTTCCTTCACCTCTGACAAGACATCTTGTGAATGTGGGGAATGCCAGGCCTCCACCGTGGTTCGGATTCCACGTTAAACTGTAGGTCCTCCATTTCATCTCACAATCACCCTACCATTACACATTAGCGTAATTGCGTATAACACGAACAGGTAGTAAGATGTGGTGCTAATAATAATAATAATAATAATAATAATAATAATAATGGGCGTTGGTGTTTCAAACCAGAAAGAGTTAATTTAACGATGTCCTTGGTTTGTGACTGGGACTACAGGACTAGTACCAGTACCATTTTACCGAGCAGGCTAGTATATATAGCCAGCCCTAAAACTAAGGATACCTAGCTTACTTGTAATCCATTTTTTTTTTCCTTCTCAAAATCAGCAAGAAATATTTTAGATATCCACTTCGTTGGTCACGTGGTCTAATTCGCTACTCTCATAGTAGAATAGACTGTCGAAGACGGGGAGATCGGGGTTTGGTCCCGGTCGGGTGAACTGGGGGTGGTTTTTCCAAAGTGGTTTTCCACTCTCCCTCCACGCAAATGCGGGTTCACTTCCTCTAATTTAATCTTCCCAATTCCTAATACATTAGTGTAATTAGTACATGGGCGTGCGTGAATACACGAGAAAGGGGAATATAAAGGGATGTACTTTCACAAGAGTTACAGTTCTAATTTAAAAACTGAAATTTTATTACTTAGTAAAAATCAAACTTAAAAATATATATAGTTATAAGTAGTTTAACAATACATGTAGCCTAGTTTAACTCACCTTATTGAAATTTTTAAGGATGTCGTAAATGGCATCGCATATTTCAGGGATGAACTTGTAAATACTTATCTCCGAAACTTAAATAAAATGATTGAGAGAATGATAGCTAAAATCATACTATATGTCCAGTGACCAGAAAATTCAATATTAGCTCCAGCATTAATCGAATGGGTACTAAGACGTGGTGCTAAAAAATCAAAGTTCGTATCTTGGCACTGTTTGATATAAACAAGCAAAATTATGCATTTTATTTTTATATAAGAATTACTCTGAGGGTACTTTACATCTGCGGAAATGTCCAATTTAAAACACTTTGATAGCCGAACAATAATTTAAAATACTTTAATTACCAAACAATAATTTAAAACACTTTAATAACCGAACAATAATTTAAAACACTTTAATAACCGAACAATAATTTAAAACACTTTAATAACCAAACAATAATTTAAAACACTTTAATAACCGAACAATAATTTAAATCACTTCAATAACCAAACAATAATTTAAAACACTTTAATAACCGAACAATAATTTAAAACACTTTAATTACCAAACAATAATTTAAAACACTTTAATAACCGAACAATAATTTAAAACACTTTAATAAGCAAACAATAATTTAAAACACTTTAATAACCGAACAATAATTTAAAACAATTTAATAACCGAACAATAATTTAAAACACTTTAATAACCAAACAATAATTTAAAACACTTTAATAACCGAACAATAATTTAAAACACTTTAATAACCGAACAATAATTTAAATCACTTCAATAACCAAACAATAATTTAAAACACTTTAATACGTATGTTTATGAATACTCATTGGACATTTTGGGGGGGATAGCGGGGTTAAGTTAGCCCCAGAGCCCCTGGCACCGTGTCCCCTGTGTAGAGGGAGTTATTGAGTACCCTTTATAGCTGTCAAATCTTGAAAGGAGATTTAAAAATAATGTGCTTTTCATGACATGTCATTCATTTGGGTTTGCATTATTCTCCAGATAGCACTGCGGACAGGACGTGAAAAAGGGGGTTTGATCCCATTAATTGCGGAAATTTTAAAATTTTGAGAATTTGTATATTCCAATGCCCTGAACGAAATTCGTAAAAATACAAAATCCGATCGCAGTCGCCGGCGCCGCCTGTGCACCAGTGTTCTTTGATTCGTATTTCGCTGACTTGGGAAACTTGTTTCTCTGTCTCGGGTTCTATAGTACAAATAAATATCTAAGGATATATATTTGGAACTGTGAGAAATGATAGTGGAGTGATATTTATGTGATAATTGCTTTTTTTTATATTATGAATGATAATTTTAATTAAACACACTACAATTGTTGGAGGGAGCTCTTCTCTCGACAGTATTCAAAGGTAGGCTTAATAACAATATACTTTTAGAATCGTGATTTCGTTTCAAATTCATTGGAAATTATTTAAATAATTTTAATCAGCTGTATTATGTTTTTAGATATGATCGCACAGCGGTAGTTTACCGATCTGCGCTTCGAACTAAAATGTCTCAGGAGCAGAAATTCTTTATCTGCGATGGAAATATTTCTGACAGTGCCACAGTTGAGGTGAGGGAGAAAGCCATAGAAACATTTAGACTAGAGGTCCCCAACCTTTTTGTACCTTAGAACATATTCAAAACTAACTGTAGTGTGGCGGACACCAATTACTTTTTTAAGGAAAATGTACTAACTCCCGGCTCAGAGGTCAGCCTCAACGCTGTACACACGACCTGTCAACTGCCGTGTTAAGTTTCCAACAGCGATTGTGACGTTACATGTGGTTTTGGGTAATACTCAAGGCCGTAGCCGGGGGGGATAAAGGGGGGGGGGGATCAACCCCCCCACGTTGAAAAAATTTAAATTTTAAAAATACTGCTTTAGTTACGGTTTTAGCAAGAGCAAAATAAAAACACTTAAAGGACTATTTAATTACTCACCATCATTTTGGTGCTTAGGTACATTTTTAAAATATATTTTTATTCTTTTATTCAGGCAACAAAGCTGGGTAGACCCTTGCCTGGATATTTACAAAGGGAATATAAGTATTAGCGTTGTGTTAGTGAGAATGATGATAGTTCCGAGTAATAAAATACACTTTGAAAATGAGCCGGCAAATAAATAGGAATGAGAGGGGGGCTTTCAATCACCAACTTCTTGAGAACAGCATAACTGGAGATAAGGACAAACTTGATTTTTGTGGGAAAAGTGACAGATTAAAATTATTAGTCAAGAACTTTTCAACTGTGGTTCAAAAAAGTGACGGGCAGGCGTAAAAGGCTCGGCGGGCGCCATGGCGCCCACGGGCATAGTGTTGGGGATCCCTGATTTAGATGATCGAGT
Source organism: Timema shepardi (assembly GCA_902151425.1). Taxonomy (NCBI): domain Eukaryota; kingdom Metazoa; phylum Arthropoda; class Insecta; order Phasmatodea; family Timematidae; genus Timema; species Timema shepardi. The sequence continues at coordinate 5,648 of CABFVX010007562.1, forward strand.
TTGAAAAGAAACGATGTGAATATAGCCTTTCTTCGTAAAAAGACTTATGTGAGAGTGCATGACTCGTGTCGTAAGCGGTACTACAATGTGAAATTCACGGGTACTTCGTTAAAAAAAGAAAAAGAAAAATGAAACCGACTTCCTAGCACTATCTTTAAGATAAGGTGGAATTGCTTTTGATTTTAAATATAATTGTTTCTTGTGTTCCGAGGAAATTATAGAGGAATTTTCAAAGAAACAAGAGAAGGCCAAATGAAGCGCTCGCGATATCATATATGAGGTTCGCAGCTTGACTGTGAAAAACACAGTTTTAAAATCAGCTTGAGCTCGGAATGATGAAAGGAGTCTCGAAATCATCAAACGCGTGGAATTGACACCAGATTTTGTCACGGCTGAAGCCAGATATCACAAATGTCATGCATGAAAACATTTTCTCGTCCAGAAACTGGCTGCTAAAATCATCGTCCACCAGCAATGAATGTCGACCAAACGTTGGAAGAAATATATTATTTCCAGAAGAAAATGGCGAGGAGTGCCAATTTAGTTTAATGGAATTAATGGATAAAATTAAGGGAGATTCTCTCCCGAAAGTTGATACAGTAAAATCAAGATTTTTCGAGAAGCACGGCGATGACATTGTGATCGCTCAAGTCGGAAAGAGATCTTCGATTATTTGCTTTCTTAACACTGGATTCAAGGTTATTTAGGATACTTGGTATGAAAAAAAGAAATCTGAACCAAAGGAAGAAAGACTCAGAGTTAGGTTTACGACATGACGCATTATCCACCAACAATTAATTTTTCTAAAGATGGTGACATTGCCGTATAATCTACCTTATGGTGGTGGGGAAACGAGCATTCTGCATACAGCTATCAAGCTAAACTCTACTCATTGGAGGCTTTTTAAATATAAAAATAAATGCTGTCTCCTAACACAAAAATACTCGTCTATAAAACTTGCAATCAAATGAGTAATTGTGAAAAAGAATTTTTTTTTATATAATGCTTGACTTCACTTGGCTGCTGCGTCGAAACTATTCATTTTAAGAAAAAAATGTGTATGACATATTTTGTAGAAAACTTAATGTCTTTTTAATTATATGATATTTATTTTTACCGTATGAGGCATCCGAGGTGAGATAGCTGAAAAAACTATTTTGGACGCCATTTTTCCAAAGTTTCGAAACTTCCGCACTTAATGGGTTCGGAATATATTCTTCCTCTGAACTAAGAGTGTCATTAACTAGTATTTATTTATTTAAATTCCATATCAACAATTATTGATTGATCAATTCGTTTTCGCTAAATGTGGTGAAAATAATTTATAAACAAACAATAATTTAGTTTAAATATGAAACAACACTGATTATTAGTAGGAGATAAAAACAGGATTTTTTAATATCGCGTCTTACTACCCGTTCGGGTTATACGTTCGGGTAATGTGTTAGGGACAAGAAAGGTTGAGTTTAAAGGAAGTGTACCCGTATTTACGTAGAGGAGAGAGTGGAGAAACTTAAAACTAAAAGAAAATAGTTCTTACAATTAAAATATGGTATAACACGTCACTAACACATTAAACTATATTGCCAATAATGGGTCGATTCCATGCTAGGTGAACTGAAGATATTTCTGCCACTATACGGTTTTCCACTCTACCTCCACGAAAATACGGGAACATTTCTCCACAATTTTACCTTACTCTTCTTCTTCTGTGAATTTGTCTTGAGACAGATATCATCTTTACATCCGCCATTTTCCTCGGTCTTGAACATTTTCTTCTGTTTGTACCTTCCTTTTTGATATCTATTAGCATTCAAACTGGTTTTTTTTCTTCTACTTCCTCTTTTTCCTTCTATTCTCGCCTATATTATCGTCTTCATTAAAAAAATTACTAAGTAGTGAGTAGTGAGATGCGGTAAAAATAATTAATTAGAAGATTCTAATATAGTCATCATTGTCGTAACTATAGGGTGCCGTAGGTGGCAAAATGCTACAGGCCCACGCCCAAAATGGGGCTAACATGCTCGCCAAAAATAATTAATTTGATAAGAGATGAAAATGTTGTCTTTTAAGCCAGTTTTTGTTTCATAAAATTCTCACTATTCATTCTAAATTACTCAATAGTCACGTTGCTGTACATAATTTCACGCTCTACAAACAAGCTCTGAACATATTTTTACATAAAATCACTATTTAACAAAATATAAGCAAATAACAAATAAAAATACTTTTTTTTTTTGCCAATAAATTATTTACTTAACAATTTTTCGTGCAGAACTTATAAAAAGAATTCCAATAAACGCAAATGTAATTTATTATAATCTAAAATAACACCTAAGGTTTTTAGGAAGGCCGCCATGAAAGTTGTCCACGGTCCCGGTAACTGTCTAGTCACGCCTCTGTCATGGATCATAGACTCACGAAAGTGTGGACCTGTGTTCTCCATGTTGAGATACAACCTCCATGTCACCATGACAACACAACACAACACAACAACAACTTGGAGGTTATGAGATCGTAACAGCCTCTCGAAGGTATGGACATCCCGGTCGGCGACGCGCAGGCGGGCAAGAAGCTCTTCGTGCAGAAGTGCTCGCAGTGCCACACCGCGGAGAAGGGCGGGAAACACAAGAACGGACCCAACCTGTACGGTATCGTGGGGCGCAAGTCGGGGACGGTGCAAGGTTACAGCTACACGGACGCCAACATGAAGAAGGGCGTCATGTGGTCCAGAGAGACACTGTTCACCTACCTCGCACAACCCCAAGCAGTTCATTCCGGGGACCAAGATGGTGTTCGCAGGGTTGAAGAAACCTCAGGAGAGGGCGGACATCATCAAGTACCTGGAAACCCTCAAGTGACGTCAGTAACCCACGAGGAGCCAACCGGGAGAACTTTCATTGGCTGGACCCATAGCCGATTTTATTCGATGATAATCATTATATGATTTTATTTGGAGACTGCTGAGTTTAAAAAAATAAATAAAAAATGTTTGACTGAATTATAGCAGTTATAAAAACACAAAGTTAAGAGCAATTTAATAATTGATTTGTTCGTCGTAGACAAACTAAAAATTAGGCTACGCTAGGTTTATGGCGTGATCGAGCATCAAAGGTTTGTCCCACTTGGTGAACAACCTGAAGGAGAGGTGTTCCTTGAGGACCAGGTTGAGTGGATCTGGTCTGAGATTTATCTTTAGACTAGTTCCTGGCGGACATTGATAAAATGAAAGGTATAGGAGACTTATCTGGTTTAGTCAGAAATGAATACCAAATATATTCAGCTTCGGGCTAGGCTTTAACACTTTCCTAAGGCTCTGACTTGAGATTGTCGGTACTTTGGTCCTTACCACTCATTCTAATAACAGTGACACGTTGGAACTATCACTCATTCTAGTAACAGTGACACGTTGGAACTACCACTCATTCTAATAAACATTGACACGTTGGAACTACCACTCATTCTAATAACAGTGACACGTTGGGACATGGTACGTACGTTAAGCACAGATGGGTTTCTGACTTTAGGGTAGGGTGCTAGTGAGAGCGAGTTTAGTGCATTAATTTTGTAGTTTTTATAGCATAAACATTTTTTGTCCAAAATAAATCAAATATTTCTTCCATAGAAACATAGAGTTTAGTTTTCTGCACATGCTAATATCAAAAGTTCTTGAATATCTATCATGAGCATAGCGGCATTTGGTGACAAACTTTTTGAATAAAGAGAAAAAGTTGTAATTAAATTCAAGGACACCTTTGACAGATATTCAAGAACTGTTGATATTAGCATGTGCAGAAAACTAAACTCTATGTTTGTATAGAAGAAATATTTGATTTATTTTGGCAAAAAAAGTTCATGTTATAAACAATTCCAAAAATACTGCCCTAAATTCACGCTCACTAGCACCCAACCTGTACGGGACGCGAGAAAAAAGTGTTTTTGCAGTTTTATAGCAATTATTTTTTTGGGTAAAATAAACCAAGTATTGATACAATAGAAACATAGAACTTTGTTTTCCACACATGGTGATATCAACAATTGTTTAATATCGGTCATCATCTTAAGTTACAGTCGGAATTAGACGAGAAACTTTTTAAATGTAGAGAAAACGTTGTAACTAAATTCCAGGAGACCCTTGACTGATATTCAACAACTGTTGATATCAACGTGTTAAGAAAACTAAACTATGTTTCTACTGAAGCAATGCTTGATTGATTTATGCCAAAAAAAGTTCAGCTATAAAAATCCGAGGCATTGCCAATCAGATATTGCGTTTAGGTTAAATATTGACAAAACCTTTTAACGGTACAGAAGTTTGTTGTTTACTGGAATGAGCATAAACCTATTTTCTATGGTTATATAATATAATAATAATATTTAGCACCCCGTCTTACTACCCGTTCGGATTATATGCTTTAATTACTAATTACGCTAATGGATTAGGAATTGGGAAGGTTGAATTAGAGGAAATGAACCCGTATTTGCGTGGAGGGAAAGGGGAAAACAATTTAGGAAAAATCTCCCCTAGTACACCCGACCGAGATTCGAACCTCGATCTCCCCGTCCTCAGCAGTCGGGATCAACACGACAAGCGCGTTAGCCAACTACGCCACCGAGGTGGGTTGTGGTTCTATACATATACAACTTGTAAACATTGTTTGGAAATTGACATTTTCCACCTTGAAAAGACAAAAAATTTGACATATTTTGTTTGAAGAGCGTAGAATGGATCTTTGTGAATCAAGTGGTTTAATTTAATTGGGAGGGTCACAACATAGATTATATTGTAGTTTGTATTATCCTCCTTCCTTGTTTGTTCTCCTACTGCCAGACAGCTCCACCCAGGAACGTTATAAACCCACTTTCTTTTAGAAGTTTAAGAATTTCTACTTGACTATTCTAGCTCATCAAACGTTGTTCAAAAGATCCAATCAAAGCGATGTTCAGTCCTTGCTATCTCATTCTTCAGGAGGTCCTGTTTGCTAATGACCTTGGTGCACCAAATCCTCGCATGCAGTATTTTCATCCGTCCGTGTCGCAACTCGTGGGGCGTTATTTGATATTTACTTTTGTACACTTTCTGAAACTAACTCGATAATGACATGCGCATACATCAGTGGGGCGGGGGAGCCCTCAAAGTGCCCACTTCCGTTAATGAAGCGTCCGCCAACGCTTGGTCGGTTCGGGTCCCTTGTGTTTGCTCTGCGGTACAGTCACCCTCAAGCTCTTGTCAGATAATAGGTTTATATAACTAGTTGTCGGAGCGGACTCCCTTGTTGGTATCTTCGTCTGATGGGCGAGGGATAGGGATGAGGTTGCCCTCCAAATATTGTGGCGGACGGAGACTGTACAGGCCATTGTTCGACTGCCATCCACTCGCCCGATACGGGCCGAACACCGCCGGTTAATTGCTGCCCCCTCCAGCCCGAGTAATTGTGACTGCCAAAAGTAGTGACGAGCTCTCATGAGGAGATTTATAAACCTCAGACGCGATCAATATTGAATGCATCCAATTACCCCTCCCCCCTAGTTAGTTTACATTATTTATGAAGACATTATGTACACAACATTAATTACAAGGTTATTTAAACGTGCGTTGTGTGCACAAATAAGGCCCTCTCTACTTGAGAATTCCTTTATGGAAATATACATCAGTTTATACCGAGATAACATTGGACAACCTTTCATGAACAATGTGGTCTGTTGACCTTTTGAGACCTACATTATACCTGTATTTACCATCTGAGAGCTACATTATGCCCGTGTTGACCTTCTGAGACCTGCACTATACCTGTGTTGGCCCTCTGAGACCTAAATTATAAGTGTTGATCTTGAGAGACCTGCAATATACCTGTGTTGACCGGGGATCTTCAGTCTACCTGTGTTGACCGGGGACCTTCAGTCTACCTGTGTTGACCTTCTGACAGCTTCATTCTACCTGTGTTGACCAATTCAGTTCAGCAGTCTACCTATGATGACCTTCTGAAACATGCAACATGCCCAAGAAATTTTACTAAATTAGTAACAGTAGATTTATTTTTAATGGAGCTATGTTGATTAATTGAAAGTCTATTTTTAGGATGGTGGAAAGTATGCTCGTGCGTGATTTTCTCGAATACTTTGGAGAAAGTGTTTAAGAGAGAAATTGGTCTATAATTACAAACATTTGTTTTTGACGCTTTTTTATAAATAGGTATGATAACAGATTGTTTCCCTGTAAGAGTGAAAGTTTCATTTGACAGGAAAGTATTAAAAATATAGGCTAACAAAGGGCTGAAAATGCTGGCACAGCCTTTAACAATAAAACTTGGAATTCCATCTGTCCTGGCATATCTAGAAGAACTCAATTTGTTATAGCATTATTATTATTATTAATAATAGTCTTTAATTCTCGCTGGAGAAACTGAAATAACAACCACATAAAATCATCAATATGACACACAAATACAAAACGTTACATGAAAATTAAAGTTAAGAAATTACATGAATATAATTTGTACAAAAGTATACTTCATTAAACACAAGTTGAGTGTAAAATAAGGGAAAATATTATGTTGATATAATTATAATTAATGAGAAGGCTGGTGGTGCAGTTCACTTATAATTCTTGTTATATCGGGCTTAATTGCTAAAACTTGTTTTCTGAGTTTTGTTTTCTATGTCTTTCAAACAGTTTCTATACTTAGTTTTAAGATACACAAGAGCATAGAATTATTTTCCACACAATTATGTAATTACGAAAGGCATTAATACTTTCATAACCCTCTTGGATAGTTCCATAAAGTCAGCTTGTAGGTGAGCCCAGAAATTTGGAAGGGACTGCTCCTTGAACTGATATTTGAGAGGACCATCCGTGGATATTTCTATGAGCTTGTCTTCCTCTGCTGGTGTGAGCCCCTCTAACTCATACACATTAACTAATAATGGCTCTATAATCCAGTTTTTGCTTGCATCAGCAACAGGAAAATATTCACGGAAACTAAGCTGCAAATTTTCCACATTAAGTGATGTGTCCTCCTCAGACGACTCATCATCGGTGAAGCCAAGAACATGTGCGAGGTTTGGAAATGTCCCCTAGTTTTGGTTCGATAGGCGATGATGCCACAATTTCAACTTTTTGGTAATTGCTTTGATCTTGTCTTCAACTTGAAAAACTATAACCTTTCCCTCCTTGAAGATTTAAGCTGAGCATATTTAAATGGATGAAGATATTATAAATCTGATCTCGTCTTTCAATTCCCAAAAAACGAGACAAAACTTTACCTCATTATAGCCAACGAACTTCACAGTGTAGTAAAGGTTGGTGCTGTTCACTGTCAATATCTCTGCAAAGCTGATCAAAAAGTTTTGAATTCAGTGGTTTGCTTTTTTTAAATATAAAAATGACAATTTTGACTTTTTCCTTTTAGGTCTGCTTTAATGTTTATGGTGTCTTCTTAGCGACTAGAGCTTCCCTATATATGCTGCGATGGTACCAAGTAACCGACGGTATGATTGCCTTAATCCGTGCCACAAGTCCAATTAGCTTTACAGATATTGTTCGTGCCCCGTCTGTGCTAATTCCAACGCATTTCACCATTTCATGTCATGAGTCCATCATGAGATGCTATAAACTAGTTTAAGCTGTTTGTTCTACATTTCTTTTTCTTTATTGGTTTCTTTCATTCATTCATTCATTCATTCATTCATTCCATTTTAAAGATCACAACATTTCTTAAAGCCTTCGTGGACCCCCTGTGAGGACATCGTGGCCCCCCGGGGATTCATTGATCACAGGTTATGGACCACTGTTTATTTCACATCTTCTCGTCCATTTGCTCGTTAAAGTCTCCCAACGTCACCAAAACTCATTTCACCTGATTTCACTCGAGTATGGGATCTAGAATTTGTAGGTCATTGTAATAATAGGATTACCACTTATATACTATATTTATTGTACAGTTTTAATTCAATCAAAAATAGGTATAAAGAAAAAGCATAAAAAATGTAAATGCTAGTCCAAATAAAAGGTGGGATATTAATTATCATCAATGACAAGACACTCATCCCACTCGATATTTTTCGGCTCTATACAGGCCATTATTGCTTGTCTTCCTACCTTTATACATCTCCTCTGGCTCTACACAAGCCATTATCGCTTGTCTTCCCACCTTTATACATCTCCTCTGGCTCTAAACAGGCCATTATTGCTTGTCTTCCCACCTTTATACATCTCCTTTGGCCCTATACAGAGCATTATCGCTTGTCTTCCCACCTTTATACATCTCCTCTGGCTCTATACATGCCATTATTGCTTGTCTTCCCACCTTTATACATCTCCTCTGGCTCTACACAAGCCATTATCGCTTGTCTTCCCACCTTTATACATCTCCTCTGGCTCTACACAGGCCATTATTGCTTGTCTTCCCACCTTTATACATCTCCTTTGGCTCTATACAGAGCATTATCGCTTGTCTTCCCACCTTTATACATCTCCTCTGGCTTTATAAATGCCATTATCGCTTGTCTTCCCACCTTTATACATCTTCTTACTGCGTACAATGAATATAATTAATCTAGTTCACTGTAGCGCTTTAATTTTTTTTTTATTTTTTTATTATCACCGCGTCTTACTACCCGTTTGGGCTATACGCACTTACGCTGATGTGTAATGGTGGGGGTTATTGTGAGATGAAATGGAGGACCTACAGTTTTACGTGGAATCCGAACCACGGTGGAGGACTGGCATTCCACACATATTCACAAGTTGTGATTAATACACGTCTCGCTAGAGGTGAAGTAAGGGTTTGGCAATCAGATAAATCTGTGCCGGGACCGAGGATTGAACCCCGGACGCCAGTACACAAGTCCGACACCTTACCCCTAGACCACCAGGTCACCCAGCGCTTTAAAGGGCAATCATTTAACCCCTTGTAATTTGGATGAAAGAACTCCAGTCTGTTGACCATTAGAAACCTTCCAACCAATATTTAATTGATAGACCTGCACAAGATAGGTAACATTGTTTAGTTCTGATAGTTAGTTATATTTTAAAATAGCTTGATACATAACTTATTATTCTGTTAAAACTATTGTGGGGAGGTTTTAGGGTATGCCCCATGTCCCT
>CABFVX010007562.1:14808-29965 GCA_902151425.1 Timema shepardi
CAACGGTCACAGGAAAAGAAACTCTATAAAATAATAAAATTGTCTGGAAATTATCTGGAACTAATATTTATGATACTTAAGGGTGAGAATTAATTAAATTAAGAGCTTTCAAGTCTGTCTCCAAGTATGAAAATGTACATCGAGCACTTATTATATAAAGGCATACCCATTTGGCAGCATAACTGGAGGGTGGGTTTTAGGGGGAGATTGAGATTTCAAAGGGGGAATTACACCCTAAAATTAATTTTTGTCCCCCGTATTTTAAAATATAATACCATTAAAATAAATCCAGATAGTTTCTAGATCTAAAAGCATTTAATTATTATATTTTTTTAAATCATGTGAGGACAGATATCTTTCAGGGAATCAATTCTTTTTTAATATTACTAATAATACTATTCAAAATATAGAAGTAACCTATAATTTAAAATAAATAAATATGGAGCACTCCAATAGTTTACAGGCATACAAATTGTCAGACTTTTGCTGGGAGAGAGCCCTCAGAACATTTTAAGTAGGAAGGAGGGGTCAAGTCCCTCCAAATACCCTTTAGGTTAACTGCCCTCTCCCCTACACATATAAGGTTCTGCCACCACTAACCTAAGATGATTTCGTCTCTCGCCAATAAAGTTAAGTTAGAGGTTTAAAAATGTGCGCTTGTAGAAAAGGTCAAGTAATCCCTGCTTCGTAGTCCAAAATTGTACACTTTTCAAATAAAGGTATATCTAACTTGACCAAATGTAAAGAAGACTTTGACTCTCATATTTAACTGCAAGTTGTTTGAGGGTTTATAGCTGTATCATTCTCCTCTTTATCCTATCATGTCCATCCCTTAATTATTCTTTCTTTGGCGACTCATTTGCGTCTTGTTCTTGGAACTATCATTCAAAAAGTTTCGAGTTGAAAGGTTTTGTTGTTTACTAATCACATAACCGCTACCACAGCTCTCTCCATTACCAAATATTGTCTGGTTTTGTTTGTTAGCTAAGTTTGAGGGTGAGTTGCTGCCGAAAGTAGACCTCTTCACCAAAAACACGCCATTTTTAAAGTGAAAACCATTACGTGCTTTCAAAAAAAGAAGTTAAGAGAAGTTTGTTGTGTAAAAAAAAATTATATATAAAAATACAACATTAAAGTTGACAAATCATTCATAAATAAAGAAAGCACTACATAATTTAAGGAAAGTACTCTTTACAGGCTAGTTGAGACTTTCTGATAGATATTTCGAGTTTATCTCTACTTTCAATCTTAGTGACATTAGCAAGGACCTAAGTCAAGTTGAGGTTATGTTTGCTCCAGTACTTCAACGTTGGCAGGAGTCTTTGGTTTGTTGCTACTGAGTTGGTACATCCCACCGTTGTGCTGTGAAGGTTGTTGAGGTTCTTGCATCTCCTGGAAGGTTCTTTGGCAACCTGAGGTTCTTGCCTCTCTTGGCAGGATCTGTGGTGACCTGAAGAAACAGTTTAGGATGTAACCTAGTTGAGGTCCTTGCCTCTTCTAGCAGGATCTATGGTGACCTGAAACAACGAGGATTTAACCTAGTTAGGGTTCTTTACTCTCCTGCCAGGAACTCTGATGACCTGAAGAAACAGTGAGGACGTACCTTACTTGAGGTCCTTGCATTTCCTGGTGGGATCAGTGGCGACCTGAAGGAAGGCCACGATGTCCTCCCGGTCTGGACTCTTCTTCATATGCACATAGGGAGCCTTGGTCCCCGCAAACACGTCATTGGGGTTCCTGAGGAACTGGAGCAGAGTTCTGGCCTCCCAGACGAGGTGAGAGCTACGCATGTCCTGAGAGTAGGGGAACCCCCTGATGGCCCCTGCACGCCTTCCTACCAACCCGGACAGGTGTGGGCCCCGGAGACGAGGGCTGGAAGGATGGACCTCCTCCTGCAAGGAGTGACAGTGGCTGCAGGCCTTTACGAACAGATCTTTTCCAAGTCGAGCGTCGCCCTGGCGTCGCATCTCGCGGCCAGAGCTCACAAGAGGGTACAGGACAATCGTTCAGGGAGGTTCATCGTCGACGAGAATTTGGTTGGTTGAATTGTGAAGAACCGCTCATTTTAGCAATTCTAATCATTTGTTTTCTTTTGACTGTTTTTAGCTTCCGGTCAAAGATTACAATCAAGCACTAAAAACAAATTTAGTAATGTACATATTTTTTAACAATTCACAAGGTTCGATAGAGATGAAATGTAAAAAAAAAATGTTTGACAATAAAATTAAAATAAATTTTACATTTAGACATGTGTAACTAGAACCTGATTTAGATATGTGGTGGCCTCAATATAAAGGCGGTGTGGATGAACACGCGAGTATGTTCTCAGTTTTTATTACAAAGAACTTGTTGGTCAAAATAAATATATTATTGCTCCAGAAGATACTCCTTGCCATCAGCCCGCAATCGGGCTAAACCGACCGAGCGGCCGCGGCTTGTTTGCGATAATAATGCCAACCTTTTGCTGATAGAGGGTTATCATGTGGTCAGCACAACGAACTCCAGCCATTAATCTCAGTTTTCTAGACCAAAGCCACTACTCTATTATTATTATTATTATTATTATTATTATTAGCACCGCGTCTTACTACCCGTTCGGGTTATACGCACTTACGCTAATGTGTAATGGTAGGATGATAGTGAAATGAAATGGAGGACTTACAGTTTAACGTGGAATCCGAACCACGGTGGAGGCCTGGCATTCCCCACATTCACAAGATGTCTTGTCAGAGGTGAAGGAAGGGTTTGGTAATCAGATAAATATGTGCTGGGACGGAGGATTGAACCCCGGCCGCCAGCACAGAAGTCTGACACCTTAACCCTAGACCGCCAGGTCACCGACCTTTTTTTTTATTCAAGTAGCTCCTCATTTGTCCTCGTGGGGCTGAGTTCGACCCCGTTACAGACTCAACTGCTAAACAAAAAAATCTGGGAGTGCCAAGGATCCAAGCCAAGATATGTAGCCAGGAACTCTGACCACTCGACCGCAGGGGCGGTATCATCAGGAGATTAGCTTATTTTAATTTCCTAAACTTGGTAATGTCAACAGTTCTTGAATATCCGTCATGAGCGTTGCGTAGTTTGATCAGAATTTCCGCTTTTATTCCGAAATGTTTCTGGTCAAATGCCACTCTCCTTATGACAGATATTTAACAACAACTGTTGACATTTCTAGAGCAAATATTTTTTTTTTGTAACCTGGTGGTCTAAGCGTATGGTGTCAGAATTATGTGCTGGGGTCCGTGGTTCAATCCTCGGTCCCGGCACAGATTTATCTGATTACCAAACCCTTCCTTCACCTCTGACAAGACATCTTGTGAATGTGGGGAATGCCAGGCCTCCACCGTGGTTCGGATTCCACGTTAAACTGTAGGTCCTCCATTTCATTTCACAATCACCCTACCATAACACATTAGCGTAACTGCGTATAACCCGAACGGGTAGTAAGACGCGGTGCTAATAATAATAACGATAATAATAAACAACCTGTAAAATTATTGCTTTATCTAATCTGAGTTTTAAATTCCTTTTTTGTATATTTTGAGTGTATTACAAATAAACTAATGTTAATATAGATCCTAAAAGGATTCTATTTATCTTACATATAGACCTATAGAGAGATTGATCAATTTAAAGGTGATGTAGTCCAATACTCGACCAGGTTAACTACAAACCAAGATGGCGGCTGTGCCTACCTGAAGTTATATGTCAAACACGGATCCTATTTATCTTACATATAGAGCTATAGAGAGATTTATCAATTTAAAGGTGATGTAGTCCAATACTCGACCAGGTTAACTACAAACCAAGATGGCGGCTGTGCCTACCTGAAGTTATATGTCAACACGGATCCTATTTATCTTACATATAGAGCTATAGCGAGTTCTATCAATCTAAAAGTGATGTGGTCCAATACTCTACCAGGTTAACTACGAACCAAGATGGCGGCTGTGCCTACCTGAGGTTAGATGTCAAACCGGACTGCAGCTACAATATGTTCTCCTTTATTGAATATATAAACAGAGCGACATTGTCGTGTGAAGTACCTATTTGGCGGGGCCTTGTCCTCGATAAGTCGCGCAATGTGTCATGTATTTATTTTATTTCATTCGGCTGGTTTGTTAAGTGTGTTGTTTTTTGTTGTTGTTGTTGTTGTGAGCAATAAAATTGTAATAATTGAGTTTATTTTGATGGCTAGACTCTTTCCTCAACAACTTTACTGGCCCAGTTTGTTACATTGAAGGTGATGTGGCGGACATTTACAATCTGGAACAAATTAACTGGCTTTTATTACCGTCTCAACTAAACAGGGGGAGAAGGTTTTATACAGTTGTTAGTAAAAAGAGAGAGAGAGGGAACAAGAACATAAACGCTAAACGCGTTTCTCGAATAGCATTAAACTGAACACTACAGGTTTGAAAATAATAAAACTCTTATGGATAAAGAATTATAACTTCTATCTTTGAGAATTTTTAGTGTATTGGAAAAACGGTTGGACAGGAAACTTATGGACTTGTGACTGTTTATAACCAAGGAATAAGTGTGTGAACCAACTCAACCTGGATGTTACAGAGAAACAACTCAACCTGGATGTTACAGAGAGACAGCTCACCCTGGATGTAACAGATCTCTAACTCACCCTGGATGTTACAGAGAAACAACTCAACCTGGATGTTACAGAGAAACAACAAAACCTGGATGTTACAGAGGGACAACTCACCCTGGATGTTACAGAGAAACAACTCAACCTGGATGTTACAGAGAGACAACTCAACCTGGATGTTACAGAGAGACAACTCAACCTGGATGTTACAGAGAGACAACTCAACCTGGATGTTGCTGATCGGTAACTCAACCTGGATGTTACAGAGAGACAACTCAACCTGGATGTTACAGAGAAACAACTCAACCTGGATGTTACAGAGAAACAACTCACCCTGGATGTTACAGAGAGACAACTCACCCTGGATGTTACAGAGAGACAACTCAACCTGGATGTTACAGAGAAACAACTCACCCTGGATGTTACAGAGAAACAACTCACCCTGGATGTTACAGAGAAACAACTCAACCTGGATGTTACAGAGAGAAAACTCACCCTGGATGTTACAGAGAGACAACTCAACCTGGATGTTACAGAGAAACAACTCAACCTGGATGTTACAGAGAAACAACTCACCCTGGATGTTACAGAGAAACAACTCAACCTGGATGTTACAGAGAAACAACTCAATCTGGATGTTACAGAGAGACAACTCACCCTGGATGTTACAGAGAAACAACTCACCCTGAATATAACTGAGCGTAAACTCGAAATTTGATGTTCGGCAACTCAACCTTGTTGTAACTGAGCGGCAACTCAACATGTATGTTACTGGGTGGGAACTCACCATGTATATTACTGAGTGGCAACTCAATGTGTATGTCACTAAGCGCCAAGGACTGAGACTGCGTTAAAAGCATCCAGCTCTCCGAGTATAAGCGTACTAGCTCCCTGATGGAGAGATAATTAGTGTAATGAGGTAAGTGATTGATATCAACCATCAGCCGAAACATTCCCGCCAAGTCCACAGAAGAAACAGATGACGTCATTGACCAACTTGCTCAATGGCGTCTTTGTCAATGGTAAAGAGCAGTAGAGGAGGAGATGACCTACAGGTTCAAGGTGATCACCTCTTGATACATGATACCCTCCTGGTAGAGCTCGTTCACTGGTGATTGACACACCTCCTCACACATGCTACCCTCCTGGTAGAGCTCGTTTACTGGGGTTTGACACCTCTTGATACATGATACCCTCCTGGTAGAGCTCGTTTACTGGGGTTTGACACCTCTTGATACATGATACCCTCCTGGTAGAGCTCATTCACTGGGGATTGACACACCTCCTCACACATGCTACCCTCCTGGTAGAGCTCGTTTACTGGGGTTTGACACACCTCCTCACACATGCTACCCTCCTGGTAGAGCTCGTTCACTGGGGCTTGACACACCTCCTCACACATGCTACCCTCCTGGTAGAGCTCGTTCACTGGGCCTTGATACACCTCCTCACACATGCTACCCTCCTGGTAGAGCTCGTTCACTGGGCCTTGATACACCTCCTTACACATGCTACCCTCCTGGTAGAGCTCGTTCACTGTGGTTTGACACACCTCCTCATACATGATACCCTCCTGGTAGAGCTCGTTCACTGGGGCTTGATACACCTCCTCATACATGATACCCTCCTGGTAGAGCTCGTTCAATGGGGCTTGATACACCTCCTTAAACATGCTACCCTCCTGGTAGAGCTCGTTCACTGTGGTTTGACACACCTCCTCATACATGATACCCGCCTGGTAGAGCTAATTCACTGGGGCTTGATACACCTCCTCATACATGATACCCTCCTGGTAGAGCTCGTTCACTGGGGCTTGATACACCTCCTTACACATGCTACCCTTCTGGTAGAGCTCGTTCACTGTGGTTTGACACACCTCCTCATACATGCTACCCTCCTGGTAGAGCTCGTTCACTGGGGCTTGATACACCTCCTCATACATGATACCCTCCTGGTAGAGCTCGTTCACTGGGGCTTGATACACCTCCTTAAACATGCTACCCTCCTGGTAGAGCTCGTTCACTGGGGCTTGATACACCTCCTCATACATGCTACCCTCCTGGTAGAGCTCGTTCACTGGGGCTTGATACACCTCCTCACACATGCTACCCTCCTGGTAGAGCTCGTTCACTGGGGCTTGATACACTTCCTTACACATGCTACCCTCCTGGTAGAGCTCATTCACTGGGGATTGACACACCTCCTCACACATTCTACCCTCCTGGTAGAGCTCGTTCACTGGGGCTTGATACACCTCCTTACACATGCTACCTTCCTGGTAGAGTTCGTTCACTGTGGTTTGACACACCTCCTCATACATGCTACCCTCCTGGTAGAGCTCGTTCACTGTGGCTTGATACACCTCCAGCCTCATCCCTCTGTAATGATGTCCTCTCTGCAAGTGATGAATTAGGAGGTACTCTCCCTCCCCCTGCTTTCCAGCGTTTCTCTCATTTGTCTGACGGAGAGGGGAGGGAGGAGCGTGTTCCGGTCTTGCTCGCGACCAGTGTTGCCAGGTCTTAAAAATATTTCGTGAGATCAGAGTGAAAAAAGTCATGAGATTTAAGAAAAATTTCAGTAGTTTTTTGATAAATAACACAAAATCAAATGGTATAGTAAATCTAATAAAAATGTTCTATAAAAAGTGACGAGAATTTTTTTTAAATAGTTAATGCACTCACCTACTCCTTTAGTATTATTGTTGGCAGCAGGGTTGCCAAATTGGCTTTTTTATATAAGATTCTCAAAATCTGGCCTTTTTTTTCAGTTTTGTCGGCATCAGAGAATTGATTTGGCTTGTTTGGCCTTTTCCTATCATTTTTTAGGATAATTACACGAAAATTGCATACCATCCTCTATAAAAATAAGTAATTTTTGTTAAAAAATGGTGATACGAAAACGTCTTATTAAAATCTGTATAAAATATTTGTAGACTCATAAACCCAAACACTAGATAGCACTACTAAAAATAGTATTTAATTTTATTATATTTTTACCTACATGAGAACTATGTTTTAATGCTGTAAATATAAGGTTTCACTAAATAAAGGATTATCCCACATATAAATAAAAACTAATCAACGCATTATAATGATATCAGCCTGCGATTGGGCGCCAATTATATTGATATGGAATTTTATTGTTATTATTTTATTGTCCAGCGATTGGGCATCAATTATAGTAATACTGGATTTCATACTGATGATGATGATGATGATGATGATGATGATGCAAATGTGGACCCGTGTATACCTTACGGCGAGCAGTAAGTATAACGATGCCGGGTTTTGTGATGATAACGACGGGTGTATGCCTTACTACGCACTTGTACACGGCTATGTGATCTAATTATATGTGATTCTTATTATTATGAAATTAGTAAGACTTTTGATGATTTATTTAGATGATTACACTTTCGGTACTGTAGATTCGATATTAAAGTGATACAGTTTTTGTGTGATAATACTATTTTTCTGTGTCAAGATAACTATTTTCTGTATTCTGGGTACGGTGTACTGTGTTTTAATATATTACTGTCACTCTGTGTCACTGTGTACTCTGTGGATTCATACGCACAAGCTGCGTATATATTACCTACTCCTTGATTCTTGAATCCCTTGTCACCAGTGTTAAAATTAACTAATGGAAAAATTCTTAGCAACCTGCTGTTGTGAAGGCTAGCTTCCTATTGGGTAGAGGGAGTCGACCTGCCACATGATTTTCAAAATACAACGGAGTTGGTCTTTTAAAGAAAGAAAGTTTTAAGACGTAGTGCATTGAAATTACTTCTGAAAACGCGTGATTATCCATGAATAAAGTATTAAAAGGAAACTTTATAAACTGTCCTTTAAAGAAAAATACACTTCGTCCAAGACTTTTTGAATATATGATAGGGGTCCAAAACAGTGCCATTACAGCTTAGTTAAAATCAACATTATTCAAATATATATATATATATTCTTTAGTGTGTGTTGAATATTGAAGTTTGTATACAGCGTTTTTCAGTTTGTTATTAATTTATTGCCAGAAATCAGAATTCCCTCAATATACAGCATGAATTTTAATTGAGAGTTGACTAGTTTATGTTTAAATTTGTTTCGCTTTTTCTCTAGTATTTCTTGGCTTTGAATCAAATTTATAATTTGGCAGCCCTGATTCGCAGTCGTCTGCTTCTTCCTCTCCTTTATGTAGATATAATATTTGTTCATAAGACTTTTTAATTCTTCAACCTAAACTTCAAAATCGTAGCGCAATGCTGATTTTGTAAGCCTCTTTGTGTGCAAGAAGTTCAGTGATTGAAAAGACACAAAAACGCAATCGTTAGAAAATGTGTACCGATTATTTAGTCCACAATCTCACACACACAACTGAACTTTGAAACACTGGAAAATCCCCATCGTTAACGAATTGCGATATAATTTGGAGGCGGTAAATTCCCTCTAGGGACCCCAATTTAAAATAGAAGTAGAGCTAATACTGCAAAATTTATTTTACGTCTATCTATGTAATAAGGTATTTATATTTTCCACTGGAAAAGAAGCTAAAACGATTCGTAGATCCCGTTTGCCGTAATATTTCGTGAGATTCCTACTTGATTTCATATTTTCTGGTATGATTTAAAATTTCATGAGATGACACGAAATTTCAGAAAGCCTGGCAACACTGCTGGCGACACACACCCGAGTGCTCTTGTTGGTAGCACCACTCTGGCAAATAACCGGTTCGCATCGAGAATGTGCATTGGACGGTTTTTAAAATTCGCGTCGATTGTCACGGGGCACAAGCTTCTGGGAAGTTTGGTAAACCCCCTCCAAATACGATAAAGTTGTCATCATCGTAGACCTTTACAGACATTGCCTCTCTCATACCCAATATTACAGCTGAGGGAAGTGTAATTTTATGGAGAAAAGATGTATCTTTGCTCTTTCTCTCTCAATTAACTGTTGCCAAATTCCTCGCTTTCTGTTACGTCGGAAGGTGGTGTGCTGTGGTAAGGAGATACTGGCAACCTTGACGAACCAGCGTTGCGAAACTTGTCTTATATTATTTAAGGTAAGCTTGACCATACGAAAACAAGAGAACGACAACGCTGTCTACCAATAATAGCCATGCGATTACCTCAGAGATGAAATGTATTGTAGTCCGTCACAGTAGACCAGGGACCGGCATTAGGTCGATTTCGCAACAATTATCAGTCGCTCGCGAAATAAAACTAAAGTGTCACGAAAAGAAAAGTTTAACTTGCATTATTCCGCTATGGGTACAGCCTATAAGATAGATCCGTAGTGTAATCCGTCAAGGCAAGACTGATAACTTACCTTTAAGGGTATGCAGAGTGTATATTTTATTTATTTTGTTTGACGGCAGGGACATAAGTATTGGATGATATATTGACTTTAAAGAATAAATACAAGATGTATATAAAAAAAAGAATTAAGAGTGGAGTGGAGAAAGTAAGGGTGATCGCCGGACCTTTGACAAATGTAAAAATCGATCAGAGCCCCAAAAAGGTTGCCGACTCCTGTACTAGACTGTATCAGCTACATCGTAGGCTCCTGGTGGTGGTTCGTTTCAATATGTGGCTAGCAGTATAGAGCAAGCGTGTCAAACTAATTACTCACACTAAATTGCACATAAAAAATACTGAGGGGGCCACATCTCAGAAAACTAAATATTATCATCAGCTTGGATGAAAATAATCCCATCTCGTTGCCTTGATATTGCAACAATAAAATTTGAAACAATTTATTTACAGCAATGGTATGATTGTGGTGCTGTTTAAACACTACGGATTCTTTCCAGATATAATAATGCTGTGATGATATTTAGGTTGTCTATATCTCCGTGGTCAAGCGCCTATCATCACTCTACAGAATATATACCGTTTAACCAGCTGTTAATTGCTCCGTGGTCGAGTACTAATTAAATCGGTATAATTAATAAATGTAAGAAAGAGAACTATTGATGGCTGTTTATTCACACACACACGGTTTATTCAAATGACATCTGTTAATTACTTATACATATTCCAATTAAATGCTTTATATCAATGCACACTTGTGATATTAAAGTAAATTATTGTATTCTGTGTTAGACTGTGACTGCGAGAGCCAGTGATAGTGTCAGTGAGTCCCTAACTGCGTTGCTTATGTGTGTGGTTTGTGTGACGTTGCTGGGGACTTGTGCGTGTGGCTGCCCTTAATCATACGCACAAACGGCTTATATATGACATACCCCTTGCCTCTTGCTCCCTTCGTCAACAGTGTAAAAACTAACTAATAGAAAGAGTCCTGGCAACAGGTGTTGTGAAGGCTCGCTTCTTATTGGTATAGGGAATTGGCGTACTTTGCCAAATACTGAGGAGTTGTTCCTTTAACAGGAAAAATGGTATAAAAAATATATTTGAATGGTGTAATCCTTTTCCCATTATTTCTGGAATCCGCGTGTTTCTTCATGGATGAATCATAAAAGGATACTCCACATATGTTACTTTAAAGAAAAATTACCTTCATCCATTACTTTTTATATGTTTTGGAGTGATCTAAATCAATATCATTACACTGTACAGTAAATCTTGTGTCCAAGTCACTTGCATATTAATATGTTGAGAAATGTGTCTCTGTAAACCAAGCTCTCTTGCATGTTTGGTTCCATTTCATGTGATAAAACCACTGTTAACATTTCACACTCATGGGTTGCCAAACACTGCACATATTGGTTGCGAAAATTCAACAACTTCTGGGAACTAATTCTTGACGAAGGGAGAGTACAAATTTGGGACAACAAACACCACAGATTTCTACAAACTATATAAAATTTCCAACTATCACATTCTCAAAGATTGTATTTCTACGACATTTATAATAAGAAGAATTGGGCCTGATTTAATAATGGTTCATCAAAAGGTCCCCGGGCCGTTCAATAGCATGGTTAAGGCCGAGAGTTTGACATGACTTCTATAGAGCAAGCCGGTCAGGGCTGGGTAATTGTGACTGCTACAGTAGTTTTTGAGATCAGGCTCATAAACTATACACAATAACACAGACACACTCATTCACACACAGACTAAACTGATTGGCTTCTTGTCTAGTTACACTAGAAGGTTCTCTTTGATTGAGTCGACTACAAGAACACCGTCACAGAAGGACCACTGACCCTAGTAAGGAAACACTCCGGAGTGTTCATAAGTGCCCCTCATTGGTCCACCAGATCTTAATGAGCCACACGTCACATTAACAAGGAAGGCAAACTATGTACACTAGGTCATCTCCGAGGGTTCTCCATGGCCACTATTGAGAAACAGACTTGTAATACGCTTGTTTCCATTTGGTCAATCTTCCCTTAGTTACAAGGCAAGTTTCGTAAAGCTGGTTCATCGATGTTGCCACTAGCTCCTTCTTTTCTCCATAAGGTGAGAGCATAGAGAGCGCGAGAAAAGGGCAGCATCTTCTCACCTATTATCATAGCAAACATGTGTTTCGGCAAAAATAAATCAAATTTTTCTCCAGTATAAACGTAGTTTAATTTTCTTTGCATGGTGATATCAACAATTGTTGAATCTAAGTCAAGGGTGTCCTGTAATTTAATTATGTACATATTTTTCTCTTCATTTAAAAAGTTTATCATCGAATGCTCGATTAGATGCTCATGACAAATATTCGAGAACTGTTGAAATTAGAATGTGTGAAAATTTAATTCTACGTTTATACTGGTGAAATATTTAGTTTAGTCTGCCGAAAAAAATGTATTGCTATGAAAAAATAAAAAAATACCTTTCTTAGGGTCCCCACATTCTCACGTTAGTACACTTATTCCTAATACGCCCTTGGAGACTTTTATTTTACAAACTTTCTTCAGAAACTGTTTCTTGATGTTTCTAAAATATTTCCTGCTCTTCACAAATATAGAAAAACAATTTTCAAACATGAGGAACAATAATTATTGTTATCACATTGTTTGCAAATGGCTAAACAAACATCGATACATTTTTATTTTATTTTTCTCTTTCAAATCATTCTTATCCTCTCTACGAAACTACACACGAAAGTTGTTGTTTTTTCAACCTCGTTAGAAATGAGATCTTTTCATCGATTTATTTTTTTGATGCGATTTTTGTAGTCTTAATACGTCACACCCCACATCAGCTAAAGAGTTTGGTCAGCTGTCAAAGACACGGCAAACTAGAACAAAACACTAAAATAAACAACTGATTTACTCAGTGTAAACAGCAGAATCAGACTAACTCAGGTTGTTTGTTGTGTTAGCAAACACGTAAAGATATGAACACTTCGTTTCTTGTAACCCATTTGAAATGGATGGCAAGAAACATTGTTTCCTCTTCGGAAAACGCAAAGGAAACACGCAAATAGTTTTTTAAACATAACTAATTTCGAAAATTACTAAATAAAAAAAAAACATATCGGAAACAAGAGCAAACACGTTTGCATTCATTTGCAAACAAAGTTTCCGGAAAATGCTTCCGAGTTGTCTTTAGAGGTGAAACTCTGTGTAGACACGTGCTGGATGTTTTCTACTATCTACAGTAGCCCCACGGCTTCTTTGGTGCTGACTCACAGCTCACAGCTGACTTCTGACACTCAACATTTAGGTATATACCTAAATTTTGACTCTCAGAAGTGACAGCTGTTAAACACATGTTTTTGCAGATCATATGGTTCGGCGTAGAGATACATAATTTGGTCTGGTAACTTTTCAAAGTCGTCAGTCAGCACCAAAGAAGTCATGGAGCTACTGTACTAGGGGGGGGGGAGCCGTGGGCGGATCTGTCCAAGACGAGGGCCGGGCTATCCCAGAAGGAAGTCGTGTAATTACAGTCAGAGAGAACTGTCTACAAGAGCTACTCATTTCAAAAAGCTCCAGGTCGCTCGGTTTTGTTTACAATTAATTACCACGTTCATTATTCCGATACGGATTGTTTTATCGCTACCAAGATCCTGCCCCGACGCACAATGGGCTCGGTACTCCACCCCAACACGGGATCAATTAGGCCCGCAGGAGATTACAAATTAATATTTTAATGAGAAAAACACGGGAGTGAATGGGTTACTAGAGAAACAAAGGGTCGCCAAATTTGGCGGGACAGTTTTCTATTGTACCAGGGGGGCGTGTGGGCATGAATCACTTTCCATCGCGTACCAAATTAAATATATTAATAGGTTTTTTATTTTATTTTAGAACTCAAACGTCCATGGCCAACTAGAACGTTTGGAAGGAGGGGGTCGATGTGGCAGAAAATTGGTATTACTTTTAATTTACTATTGTCATTTATTGTAGTCTGGTGATTCAAGGCGTACTTTGAAGGAAAGCAAACGAACACTGTTCAGGACTTTGCCAACTTGATGGAATGGAAGCGGGTTGCATCTTAACTCGACGAACTTGGACTCCAAGCATCATCACACTTACGGACAGTTTCATAGTCAGACCTGGTACGCCCCAAGTGCGGCGCTAAACTAAACACAGGACGACACCTACCTAAACTCGAATGGAACTAGTCCATTACCATATGTGAAACTGGCCCATTCCATTCTAGTCCAGGTAGGTGTCGTCCTGTGTTTAGTTTAGCGCCGCAATTGGGGCGTACTAGGTCTGACTATGAAACTGACCCTCAGAAGCCGATGTACGAAGCTGGGACGCCTATGTTTTTTAATAACTGCGTGTTACTACCCGTCCTGGTTGTACGCAATCGTACTAATTGCGCCAATATGTTCAGGTCTACCATAGCAAGTGTGTTGCATAATATTATAACAATGTCTAACAGAACAAGGGAGCGTTGCATAATATTATAGCAACGTCTAACATAACAAGGGAGTGTTGCATAATATTATAACAACGTCTAACAGAACAAGGGAGTGTTGCATAATATTATAACAACGTCTAACAGAACAAGGGAGTGTTGCATAATATTATAACAACGTCTAACAGAACAAGGGAGTGTTGCATAATATTATAACAACGTCTAACAGAACAAGGGAGTGTTGCATAGTATTATAACAAAGTCTAACACAACAATTGAGTGCAGTACATTATTATAACAACGTCCTACAGAGCAAAAGAGTGCTGGAGACTGTAATACGGGGATCTTAGTATGAACAAGCTTCTAAGGTTGTCAGGTATTTAACGCTCCTAAGGTTCCAGTAACCACATAATTACCGGAGGTTAATTGCTTGACACCGGAGCGCTAATAGAAGTAATTAACTTCTTTGGACTGTTGTTAAGTTACAAGCACATACTGTCACTGGAGGTAATAGTCCTTCTGGCTGTAACTTACTGCGGTTCTAACTTCTGAGGGTATTTGTTCAATTCCAACAGTTGGCTATAGAATGTGAGGTTATGTACCCTCATTCTCTGAAAGCAGGGCGAGGGGCAGAAGAGTTATTGTTCAAAAACAATAGTAATTATTTTTTTAAACAGGACTCGGGATAAAGCTTACTCTCCATAAGATAATAACAATAATATTTAGCACCGCGTCTTACTACCCGTTCGGGTTATACGCTTTAAGTACTAATTACGCTAATGGGTTAGGAATTGGGAAGG
>CABFVX010007563.1:0-21602 GCA_902151425.1 Timema shepardi
AAATTCAGTTGGTCCAAAGTGAATTGGCTAAAGATTATTTGACCCGAAGATTAATATCGTCTAAATTCATCTAGCCTAAAGTAATTTTTATCTATAGTCAATTTTGAATAAAATATCTCATTGATACTATTTTCCCCAAATGTCATATGGCCTGAGTTTGCCTAACCTGAAACCATTTTGTCTAAAATAATTTCAAATAAATCCAGTTAGTCCAAAGCTTTTTGGCCTAAATTAACAAAACGCAAAGTTAATTAGTATAAAATTACTTTCACCCAAAGTAAGTTAACCTTAATAATGCATGCCAAAGTATTTTGGCCTAAAAAAATTCGAATCAAAAGTGTAAGCATAGTTAATTTTCCAAAAAGTCAATTGGGCTAATATCATTTAGTCAAAAAGCTAACAACAGATTGTAATTTAGCCTAAAATACAAGCTAAATATCTTGGGGTATCTTCGTAAATTAAAGAATGTTATTTGGTCCATCTGAATAACTCAAGTGATGCAGTACATTTTGACAAGGTTCCTAAAAACATGGACTTCCACCAGACCATGGCACTGTGGAAACAAACAATAGAGCTCGATTCATGTATTCATAGCTCAGCTTGCAGTGGAGTTATCATTAATTTGAAGCTTTTAAGATTCCTTATACAAGGAATTTTATGTTAGAAATTACATTTAAGTTTTATTAATTCTTAATGATTTGAAAAAACAAATTTGTTTGTGCAATGAATATCAGTAATTAGGTTAACTCTAAAAACTCTACCCCCTTTCAGTTTCGTAAGACGTTTCCAGGAATCTGAATAATAGCTCGTATGCCCTCTTTGACACCCGTCCTACCTCTCTTTTCTCGCTAAGCAACTTCACGGTTAGAAATGAATTGTCACCCGGGAGTTGTGGTCTGGAGTTTGAGTCCTGGCTACTAAGATTCATACAATATTAATAATTCAAAATAATCAACTTGTCGCAAAGTATTTATTGTACGGAATACTATTAGGCCTATATTTACAAAATGTGTTCTTAGAAGAACAAAAAATTATTTGCTGAGCAACTTAATGAAATAATATGACTGGTGAAAGTTCACCGAGTCTTACTATCCATTCGTGGTATACTCATATGTACTAATTACGCTAATTAGTTAGGAGTTAGGAAAGCTGCATTGAGAGGAAGTGCACTCGCATTTGCATAGAGAGAGCGCGGAAAACCACTTATAATAAAACTACCCTCTGTACACCTGACCGATATCGAACCCCAATCTCCCTGTCTTTAACAATCCAGTTTATGGCGAGAGTTACACCTTAGAGATCATGTTAGCATCAGACCAGGTTTTAGAGTTATTTATTGGTAGTAACAAACAATATTATTATAATAGCTAACAAGCTCATGATTGGCATCTCACAAACCGGCCGTAAAGCTGTAAAAATGTTGGAATGCCACGTAGGTCAAGTGGCCTACAAGACTAGGACCAATTGGTCGACAAGCTTTTTCGTGAGAAGGCAAAGTGATCGACAGCCAACTGGCCGACCAAATAAATAAAACTATTTCAAAGCCTGAGTGTGTCAATTTTCGACAAATTTAAAATAATTAAATTGAATTCTCCTCCACACGGACATTCCCGTAATTAAATTTATTTGCAGCTTATATGTTGATATTCATTAGTAATTATTTAATGAAGCCGTAATTCAAACCAAAACCCTTTGTGGTGTAATAAAATTTCGCTCTCGATTAAAAAACAACAGCCAGTAGTTAATGTTTAAAAAATTTTAAAACTTATCTGAGCTGCACTAGAACTCTTATCTCAAGACTACTGGGTATTTATACATTATTATGAAACCCCCTCTCTTTGCTGGTTTGGTTGACGTAGCAATGTTACATGATGCAATAATAAGAAGCAGGTTGATAATGCTAGCGGTAAAACACATAAGAACCGCACTTACACATAGGTTTGATATTATATTGTAATGCAACTAGTTTAATCGTTATCATGAAATACATTTAAAAAAACTATGTTATGTTATTTGTTGGATTATTTATGTACTCTGAATTTTAACCTTATCAAAACCTGCCTGTGGAACTCTGTTAATTTACATATCTATGGTAAACATAATTTACTTTAAAATTGAAACAAAGTTAAATTTTTGTGTTCGTAAACCTTATATTAATATATATAAAATTTGTTTTATCAACAAAGTAATAATTACTATACCACAATTTTAATTAACATTAAATCATTAGATAAAATAAACCTTTTAAATATTTCAATAAAAGAAAAATAAAGTTCAACCATGTCTAAAATTATGGCACTGAAAGTTTAACATTTACCATTAACCAAATTAGATTTCAATGATGTCTAAAACAAAATAACCCCGCTGCTCATAGTTACATATTTCTTTTTTAAGCTATCCCAAGATATAGTCACCATGTGGTTGAATAAAATGTAGTAATATAAAAAAATGGAAACTTCTCCCTCATAAACATTCTGTAGTTGAAAATTCAATCACGCAAATACATATCTTTATATTTAACTAAAGATATGAAGGTCCTTCTCGCAACCTCTCCAAGTTAAGATTGAGACCCTTGTGTAACTCTTTTATAGTTCAAAATTGTAGTAATTTGTTGCACTGTGTCCCTTTTCCCCCTCTTGTTGGAAACTTAAACATCCTGGCTTTAATACCATTTTTAAAAGAGACGCCAATTATAAAACAAAAACTAATCGTCCCCTTTAATTCTTAAAACAAAAACAAAAGAACACCTTCCAAATAGCCACCAAAGATGTGATAACATTGAGAATGTCGGAATAGTGAAATATAGATGATAAATTGAGTAAAAGGAAATGGTAAAAATAACTGCTTTGATGAATCAACGAATATTTGGGGTAAAAAAAGAGCTGGCTGAAATTTAACTTAAAATTCCTTTAAAATACCCCGCCGCATCGATATATAAAATAGTTAATTACATATCCTGCGACTCGGAAAGACACACATTCATGGGGGGAGGGGAGGTATTGGTCCCTAGTTAAAAATAAATAAAAACTATTGAAATCATCTTATAGTTTAATTAACCTGCTAGAACCATTTAAAATCAAAACAAAAAGGTTCCTAATCTGACAACTATTTTTGTTTTACTTGAAATATTTCAAGAGGTATAAAATGCTTCCAGTTTTTTCTGAACCCCTTGTAAAATACATATATTTTATAGTTTGCAGGCGTTGTTCGTGATTACCCCAGCCAGCACAGAACTATTGCTTTTACAACACAATTTGGAAATAGCTTTGTGACGTGATGTATTTGGAAACTCGTGGATCTGAGACACGATGCTAATTTTCTTAATTTGGAAAAATAAATTATTATTTTGATAGTTTATATTGGTTTCATTAGATTTATCAGTGAATATTATATAATATAGTATGCTTATGTCATATAAAATACAATGCCAACTCGGCCAGGTAGAAAAGGACACTAATGGGTAACCAAGATTAAAACAAATTTAGTTCTTGCTATCTCTAAATTTGGAATGCATTAAATAACTAAATCACTAATTTGATAAGGCTTACAGTAAATCTAGTGAACGCTGAGGTGTAGTTGTATGACCATCATGCACTTCGTCAACATTTGATAGCACTAGCACAACATCTTATAAAACATATTTTTACACATTACCTGATTCAACAATATATTTCAAATTTGATTAGAACGTTTTTAATTTAGTCAAATTTTGACCTAATACAAACTGTAATTTATATAAGGGTTGTGAAACGAATGATCAAAATGCCATTTTAATTTATTAAAGCGGCATAATTTACAAGACCTGAGTGGGTGCAGATAAATGTCTCAAATTTACTGCCAAGCTGCGCTCGCTACTTTAGTGGATCCGAGCAAAATTCGCTGTTTTGAGCCATGTTCCTCCTAGTAAATACTAACATACATTCAGTTGTGATTTGGTGAGAGATGGTCAGCCACTTCTTGTTGCTACTTCCGTGATACACACCAGTGTGCCTTGTAATACTTGGTGCTTGTAACGTGTTAGAAGACCAGTGGGCCCTGTAAGACTCGCTGCTTGTGTCGTGTTAGAAGACCAGTGTGCCTTGTAATACTGGGTGCTTGTGACGTGTTAGAAGACCAGTGTGCCCTGTAAGACTGGATGCTTGTGATGTGTTAGAAGACCAGTGTGCCTTGTAATACTCGGTGCTTGTGACGTGTTAGAAGACCAGTGTGCCCTGTAAGACTGGATGCTTGTGATGTGTTTGAAGATCAGTGTGCCCTGTAAGACTTGGTGCTTGTAACGTGTTAGAAGACCAGTGTGCCCTGTAAGACCTGGTGCTTGTAACGTGTTAGAAGACCAGTGTGCCCTGTAAGACTTGGTGTTTGTGACGTGTTAGAAGACCAGTGTGCCTTGTAAGACCTGGTGCTTGTGTCGTGTTAGAAGACCAGTGTGCCCTGTAAGACCTGGTGCTTGTGATGTGTAAGAAGATCAGTGGGCCCTGTAGGACTTGGTGCTTGTGACGTGTTAGAAGACCAGTGTGCCCTGTAAGACTTGGTGCTTGTGACGTGTTAGAAGACCAGTGGGCCGTGTAAGACTTGGTGCTTGTGACGTGTTAGAAGACCATTGTGCCCTGTAAGACTTGGTGCTTGTGATGTGTTAGAAGACCATTGTGCCCTGTAAGACTTGGTGCTTGTGGCGTGTTAGAAGACCAGTGGGCCCCGTAAGACTTTGTGCTTGTGATGTGTTAGAAGACCAGTGTGACCTGCAAGACATGGTGCTTGTGACGTGTTAGAAGACCAGTGTGCCCTGTAAGACTTGGTGCTTGTGACGTGTTAGAGACCAGTGTGCCCTGTAAGACTTGGTGCTTGTGTCGTGTTAGAAGACCATTGTGCCCTGTAAGACCTAGTGCTTGTGACGTGTTAGAAGACAAGTGTGCCCTGTAAGACTTGGTGCTTGTGACGTGTTAGAAGACCATTGTGCCCTGTAAGACCTGGTGCTTGTGACGTGTTAGAAGACCAGTGTACCTTGTAAGACCTGGTGCTTGTGATGTGTTAGAAAACCAGTGTGCCCTGTAAGACTTGGTGCTTGTGACGTGTTAGACGACCAGTGTGCCCTGTAATATTTGGTGCTTGTGACGTGTTAGAAGACCAGTGTGCCCTGTAAGAACTGGTGCTTGTGATGTGTTAGAAGACCAGTGTGCCCTGTAAGACTTGGTGCTTGTGACGTGTTAGAAGACCAGTGGGCCCTGTAAGACTTGGTGCTTGTGACGTGTTAGAAGACCAGTGGGCCCTGTAAGACCTGGTGCTTGTGATGTGTTAGAAGACCAGTGGGCCCTGTAAGAATCGGTGCTTGTGATGTGTTAGAAGACCAGTGTGCCCTGTAAGACCTGGTGCTTGTGATGTGTTAGGAGACCAGTGTGCCCTGTAAGACCTGGTGCTTGTGATGTGTTAGGAGACCAGTGTGCCCTGTAAGACTTGGTGCTTGTGACGTGTTAGACGACCAGTGTGCCCCGTAAGACTTAGTGCTTGTGACGTGTTAGAAGACCAGTGTGCCCTGTAAGACCTGGTGCTTGTGACGTGTTAGAAGACCAGTGTGCCCTGTAAGACTTGGTGCTTGTGACGTGTTAGAAGACCAGTGTGCCCTGTAAGACTTGGTGCTTGTGACGTGTTAGAAGACCAGTGTGCCCTGTAAGACTTGGTGCTTGTGACGTGTTAGAAGACCAGTGTGCCCTGTAAGACTTGGTGCTTGTGACGTGTTAGAAGACCAGTGTGCCCTGTAAGACTTGGTGCTTGTGACGTGTTAGAAGACCAGTGTGCCCTGTAAGACTTGGTGCTTGTGACGTGTTAGAAGACCAGTGTGCCCTGTAAGACTTGGTGCTTGTGACGTGTTAGAAGACCAGTGTGCCCTGTAAGACTTGGTGCTTGTGACGTGTTAGAAGACCAGTGTGCCCTGTAAGACTTGGTGCTTGTGACGTGTTAGAAGACCAGTGTGCCCTGTAAGACTTGGTGCTTGTGACGTGTTAGAAGACCAGTGTGCCCTGTAAGACTTGGTGCTTGTGACGTGTTAGAAGACCAGTGTGCCCTGTAAGACTTGGTGCTTGTGACGTGTTAGAAGACCAGTGTGCCCTGTAAGACTTGGTGCTTGTGACGTGTTAGAAGACCAGTGTGCCCTGTAAGACTTGGTGCTTGTGACGTGTTAGAAGACCAGTGTGCCCTGTAAGACTTGGTGCTTGTGACGTGTTAGAAGACAAGTGTGCCTTGTAAGAAATGGTGCTTGTGATGTGTTAGAAGAGCAGTGTGCCCTGTAAGACCTGGTGCTTGTGATGTGTTAGAAGACCAGTGTCCCCTGTAAGACCTGGTGCTTGTGATGTGTTAGAAGACCAGTGGGCCCTGTAAGACCTGGTGCTTGTGATGTGTTAGAAAACTAGTGTGCCCTGTAAGACTTGCTGCTTGTGACGTGTCATAAGACCAGTGTGCCCTGTAAGACTTGGTGCTTGTGACGTGTTAGAAGACCAGTGTGCCCCGTAAGACTTAGTGCTTGTGACGTGTTAGAAGACCAGTGTGCCCTGTAAGACTTGGTGCTTGTGACGTGTTAGAAGACCAGTGTGCCCTGTAAGACTTGGTGCTTGTGACGTGTTAGAAGACCAGTGTGCCCTGTAAGACTTGGTGCTTGTGACGTGTTAGAAGACCAGTGTGCCCTGTAAGACTTGGTGCTTGTGACGTGTTAGAAGACCAGTGTGCCCTGTAAGACTTGGTGCTTGTGACGTGTTAGAAGACCAGTGTGCCCTGTAAGACTTGGTGCTTGTGACGTGTTAGAAGACCAGTGTGCCCTGTAAGACTTGGTGCTTGTGACGTGTTAGAAGACCAGTGTGCCCTGTAAGACTTGGTGCTTGTGACGTGTTAGAAGACCAGTGTGCCCTGTAAGACTTGGTGCTTGTGACGTGTTAGAAGACCAGTGTGCCCTGTAAGACTTGGTGCTTGTGACGTGTTAGAAGACCAGTGTGCCCTGTAAGACTTGGTGCTTGTGACGTGTTAGAAGACCAGTGTGCCCTGTAAGACTTGGTGCTTGTGACGTGTTAGAAGACCAGTGTGCCCTGTAAGACTTGGTGCTTGTGACGTGTTAGAAGACCAGTGTGCCCTGTAAGACTTGGTGCTTGTGACGTGTTAGAAGACCAGTGTCCCCTGTAAGACTTGGTGCTTGTGACGTGTTAGAAGACCAGTGTGCCCTGTAAGACTTGGTGCTTGTGACGTGTTAGAAGACCAGTGTGCCCTGTAAGACTTGGTGCTTGTGACGTGTTAGAAGACCAGTGTCCCCTGTAAGACTTGGTGCTTGTGATGTGTTAGAAGACCAGTGTGCCCTGTAAGACTTGGTGCTTGTGACGTGTTAGAAGACCAGTGTGCCCTGTAAGACTTGGTGCTTGTGACGTGTTAGAAGACCAGTGTCCCCTGTAAGACTTGGTGCTTGTGACGTGTTAGAAGACCAGTGTCCCCTGTAAGACTTGGTGCTTGTGACGTGTTAGAAGACCAGTGTGCCCTGTAAGACTTGGTGCTTGTGACGTGTTAGAAGACCAGTGTCCCCTGTAAGACTTGGTGCTTGTGACGTGTTAGAAGACCAGTGTCCCCTGTAAGACTTGGTGCTTGTGACGTGTTAGAAGACCAGTGTGCCCTGTAAGACTTGGTGCTTGTGACGTGTTAGAAGACCAGTGTCCCCTGTAAGACTTGGTGCTTGTGACGTGTTAGAAGACCAGTGTCCCCTGTAAGACTTGGTGCTTGTGACGTGTTAGAAGACCAGTGTGCCCTGTAAGACTTGGTGCTTGTGACGTGTTAGAAGACCAGTGTCCCCTGTAAGACTTGGTGCTTGTGACGTGTTAGAAGACCAGTGTGCCCTGTAAGACTTGGTGCTTGTGACGTGTTAGAAGACCAGTGTCCCCTGTAAGACTTGGTGCTTGTGACGTGTTAGAAGACCAGTGTGCCCTGTAAGACTTGGTGCTTGTGACGTGTTAGAAGACCAGTGTCCCCTGTAAGACTTGGTGCTTGTGACGTGTTAGAAGACCAGTGTGCCCTGTAAGACTTGGTGCTTGTGACGTGTTAGAAGACCAGTGTCCCCTGTAAGACTTGGTGCTTGTGACGTGTTAGAAGACCAGTGTGCCCTGTAAGACTTGGTGCTTGTGACGTGTTAGAAGACCAGTGTCCCCTGTAAGACTTGGTGCTTGTGACGTGTTAGAAGACCAGTGTGCCCTGTAAGACTTGGTGCTTGTGACGTGTTAGAAGACCAGTGTCCCCTGTAAGACTTGGTGCTTGTGACGTGTTAGAAGACCAGTGTGCCCTGTAAGACTTGGTGCTTGTGACGTGTTAGAAGACCAGTGTCCCCTGTAAGACTTGGTGCTTGTGATGTGTTAGAAGACCAGTGTGCCCTGTAAGACTTGGTGCTTGTGACGTGTTAGAAGACCAGTGTGCCCTGTAAGACCTAGTGCTTGTGATGTGTTAGAAGACCAGTGTACCCTGTAAGTCTCGCTGCTTGTGACGTGTTAGAAGACCAGTGGGCCCTGCAAGACTTGGTGCTTGTGATGTGTTAGAAGAGCAGTGTACCCTGTAAGTCTCGCTGCTTGTGACGTGTTAGAAGACCAGTAATGTATGACAGTAAGGAAGGCTGACCGGCCGGTCGATATCCCAGTGACTCATGTTAACTTCTCCTGCCCTTTCTGCCACCAGACGGTTAAAACACTCTGACCTTTACGTCGTCCTGACCGCTATGACGTCACAAGTTGCTAGGGCTATTTCACAACTAAAATTAGCATCTTGTCAGTGGCAACTTCTAAGAGCGAGATAAACTCGCTGAATCCAGATATTTACTTCTTATTGATTGGAGTATGAAGATTAATTACTCAATTAATAAATTACAATTCCGAAATAGATATTTATGGTGTAAAATGAATGATTTCAAAACACATTTCTAAAACGCTATACTATAAGTATTCCTCAATAAATACTATGAGACCTGTATTTTTGTTCGATTCTAAGACACACATTCCCTCCCCCCGGACTTTGAACGTCACTATAAATGGGGCGCGTCTTAGAATCGGAGTTCTTTTTTAACAACGCTCTCGATGGCTTAGAAGACTATATACTATGAGATTGTGAAGATATAGATGGCTCAGAGGAAGAATTCTAATACTGATTCAGAAGGGAGTGAGGATAACACAACTACTGATCAAAATATACTAAGATTGTTTTTTTCTGATAGTTGTACTGAATAATTAAGGTGTGTCTTACAATCGATGGCGTCTTTGAATCAAAGAAATATATTTGTGATTTTTGTTTTGAACCAATTGTTGTCTTCGGAAACTAGTTTATTAATTCGGAAACAAATTATGAATCAAACAATATCTATTAAAACACGACCTAGCTACCGTGTAGCTGGCCGGACAAGAGGTCCATTGGTCCGCATCGTCCCCTGCACTCAGGGCTCCCACACGGCCCTGGGACAATGATGGTTGTTATTGTTTGGAAAGCCCTGTGCTCCGGTTGCAATGGCCGCTGTCAGAACACTATGTGGACACCATCTGATCTCTTTGATCTGTGTAGCTGATAAACAATAGACAACAACTCAACAATAGCTGTAGTTAGCCTTGATTGTGAATTGTTTATTGTTTAGTATACGAATATAATACTACTCTACATCGGCTGTTGTTAATATTGTTTAAAAATGGTTGATTTGTTTACACTTAAACCAGACGATATGTGTCCATGTGTTAACATGGTATGCAGCTGGTTACACTTATTCACACCCAATACTATACCGTACCAAACAAGATGTAGCTACCACGGTTTGAACAAGGTTGCATTTTGAAACATTCAACAATAAATCACTTCATTTGTTTTTTATTTGAGGTTTTGACACTGACACACACAAAGAAGACAACCATCTCTTATATACATTCCTACTGAATCTAGGATGATTCCCTTAGGAAAGATAGGATATGACATCACAAGTTGGTGCAGTTTGGTCTGTGTGTAAGTTCGTTAATTCCCGGATCAGCTACTATTGGCAATCTTATGTTGTGATGTATACATATCATACTGAGGCTGCAAAATAAAAGATTATTACTTGCTGTTTTTAATATCAGAAACACCATCTAATTCTTTGATTTGTTAGAGTGGGTGACATTGGAGCTATGTCTATAATATCCTTGCAAAAACACTACATAATTGTTAACGAAATTGTTCTTGAATTTTGGATGTTTTCAAAATGAGTAACACGTTATTTTAAAATATTTTAGAACCCATTTGTTTCTATGACATTTTGTACGAAGTTTACAATCAATCTAGTTTTCAGCTTTAGGATTATAATTAGCTAAAAATTTAAAACACCGAGACATTTGGGCCATGAGGGGCTTATTGGCAAAACTTGCTGTAAATAGAAGACTAATATAAAACAAAGTTGTTAGTTCTACATATTTTCAAGATATTCAAATATATCTGTTGATGTAAACACTTTCAACTTTTTTTAAAACTTAATTATAAATTGTATTTAGTTTCCAGTAATGTTGAGCCCACCGCTTTGTGTAAAACAAATACAATATTAAACTATTAATTTATTTTAGAATTTGTTATGCCTCAATTTGTCCAACCCTCATCACTGAACACAAGAGTCATGTCTTACACATATGGTTGTTAGTGTAGTAATAACATTAAAATTCTGATAACGAGGAACTTTTTAACATCGTGTTAGGGACATACGGCCGGACCTTGAGCACGCGGAAACCTTCTCGGACCTCCTTCGGAAGAGTAGGAGTCGCAAAAGTGAGGATATACGTAGTATTTTTATGACAATTTTTTATAGTTATTCTATAAACTTCGGTGGCATCCTGAGGGTCGAAATAGTCACAGATAACTTCAATGTCCACGCATTCAAGGTCATAACAAGTGACCACTCCTTTGCAAATATTGAGTAACCTGTATTTTATACATCCGATTGCACTGGCTCATTTATCGCTCTTTCGAGGATAAATGGACTGACGCGTTTAAGGTTCTCATTGTCTTCCACTTGAGCCATTAACAGGAAGCTGGACTGGGGCCCGGGGTTCTCCGAAAAATAGGGCTAGACAACCTTAGCTGTTTCCACCTCTTTTCATTATTACGGCCCTGTTAATGGCTTTGCAGGGGGATGCCAGCAGGGTTTTCAGTACGATGCTAGCGGACAGTAAGTTATCAGCTGCGACAATGGCAGTGGCCATGCCGTATTAGGGACAACCTGCACAAAACTCGGATAGTAGACCGAGGGAGATCCAAGTTGGTAATACCACATGAGGTCCTGTTAATCCTCCTAACGCGGAGCTCCACACGACGCAGACATGACGACCTTCGCTTGGGGCTTCGCCAGGAGAGGTCGTCGCAGCCAGTGGGTGCAGGAAAGTGCCAATTTTACGTCCGGGCCCTCATGAACGCAACCGGTCTTTTCTCAAAGCAAGGTAACCGATTGTTTTCAGAGTCAGGTCTCTTCTACTAAGATATTACAACCGGAGCAATCCTATGACAGAACTCAAGTGCAACGATATCTAATTATTGATTAGGGAAATTCATGTATGTAAGGTCGTCAACGTGGGGTCTAAAAGCTTCCGCACAAAACTAAACATCCTGTGCAGTAGCTTCCCCTTTAAGTCACCTCTTACGACAAGCAGGGGATATTGCGGAGCAATTAAAATCCCTATTTTGCAGGAGATTCATATAACAAAACAAATGCAAGTACTTCATCCTTGAGGTTTGTTTTATTGTTGAAATTTCAAAAGCAAACGTGGACTTGTATTGGCAGCACGACAGCCGCGTTTCTACAGGCGTTGGCAGTGTTGCTTCAACGCTGCTCAGTCACGCTGCTACGGGCGTTGACAGTGTTGCTTCCACGCTGCTCAGTCACGCTGCTCAGTCACACTGCTCAGTCACGCTGCTAAATATTATTGTGGAACTGGATTCTTAAATCACTCGTTCACTCAACATCACGAGTGTTTCGTTATTCACACTAACTTTGTCCTGCTCTCAGAGGCGTCATTTTAAAGTAGAACATAAACCTCTTGGTTACTGGTTAGTAAATACGTTCCGGAATATATTTCCGGTGTAAACACGAAATCGATACTTTATTACTTGGGAACTGAGGGGTTCACGTGTATTTAAATTATGTTTGGACAAGGATACTAGAAGGGAAAGAAATAGTTGATGTCGCAATAGTACAAACAACGGGGTTTATCAACATCCCAGACTAATTTCTTTGGTGGCGTTTGAAATGACACTGTTTATTTGCTGATGAATAACTTGTAGTGTTTTTTGAAGTTTGTCCTCTTTGTTAAATAATCAATATCCCGGGGATTGCATCAACAATGCTAGTCGTACTAGCCAAGATAGAGTTTGTTCTTCTAAAGTTTACCGTTTTAAAGGACTTCTGAAATAATTTGGCTTCATTTCCTGTGTTGTGGCCAGCCAGAGTTAACAAACGGTTGGTTGAAAGTACTTTTTAGTTAATTTCTGTTTATTTTGTAAAAATATTCCATAAATTTGGATGGTTAAATGTTTCCTTGAAGGCAACTGTAATACAAATCTAGTTATTCTATTTTGGAAGGAATCAACAAAATGATCTAAGCTATATATATGCTACAGATAGAGTCCGAACTTGTCTAGAGTCAATATTATCCTGATAATGTTGAAATTATCCAAAATGCGTGGATAATATTAAATGAAAGGTGATAGATAATATTTTTCAAAGTTTATCCGGTTAATATTGACATCCACCCACACTTGAATAATGTAAAAGTTTTAGGGTTGAGGTTAGTCTACTTATGCTAGGTTAGGCTAGGTTATATTAGGTGAGTTTAGGCTATGTTTGGTCAGTTTAGGTTAGTGGAAAAGAAAGAATCAAAATGAGGCATTTTGAATGCTGGTGCATTGCTATAATTCAATCTGTAACCCCTCCATCCCCACTCAGAAATAGCAGTCGAGGTAACAGAACATACAACTTGAAGACACTAAGGAGGCAACTTATAGTGATAGGTGATTTTAAAGATAACCGTAGTGTACGACGATTACCATACATTGTACATTCAAATTAATCACCAAATTAACTAGAATACAAAGTTTAGTGAGCTGAAGAAGGTGATGTCTCAAAAGACATGACTATCAATAATCTAAAGTTACTTTATTAGTCGCCCATTCCCTAGACTGATCAGTATCAGTCGCAACGTTAAACTACAATAACATTATGTACAGTACATGGACAAAAATATGGCCTGTTCTAGCGATTATCCTTGGCTAACCATGGTTCAATATACTGGTGTAAAGGACAATATTAACTATGTTCTCACATCGTTTGGATATTGGGATAAGGCATATTTCCAAAACACACTACAACAATCAATGGCGCCTTATTTGAGACTCTTAGCTTACAGAAATTTGTTTATACTTGTCTTCATAATATATTATTGGCCCCCTTAATCTGAATCGGGCATGAGCTATAATTAAATATCAATATGTGCAAGTCGACATCAATCAACGCCCGTAAATGGCAGACACACAGACTTTTGATGACAATGGTAACACTAGCGCTAAGCGGCAGAGAGACGAATTACTTAAAGCACTAACTTTTCATGAACAAAATATTTCAATATCTAGCTTCTTCTCTTCATCAGGAGGTGGCAGACAAAACAAAGGATAGACAAACTATTCTAATATTAACTCGAACCCTCAAGCCTAGATAAATGCTAAATAAACTAAGTATAACGATAATTAAAGAAATGACTAAAAGGATGTGTCACCGCCTTGCGGTCCTATCTCGTACTATCAGAGGATAAACGTTAATAAACAGTGGCAATAATATGAATAATCCAAAAGCAAGTTACAAGTGTATCTTACTCTACGTTATACTAAAATAAGCGTTTATTGTAAACGACCAAACCGTCACTGTAAGACGCACCAAAAGAGTTCGTGAAGCGGCTTTACAGAGATTACATCAAACTCAAAGACCCAATATCTCTGGAAGAAATTAAGATTGCAAAGTTGGTAATATGGTTTTATTCTAACCGTGTGAATATCCAAGATGAACATGATTTTAAGAGTTCAAGGAAAATAGGTTAATTCTGAAACAAACTCAGCGGCCAATTATAATTAATCCAATATTAGAGAAATCCAAAATAGTAATTTTGAAAAGATAAGTATATTAAGCCAAAATTGAATTTAGAATACGACGACCATTTTATTCTGCTATAACAGCGTCCTCGCCTTAATGAAGCCAGTATTGTTACAAGTGACTACAGCACGGAGTCCTGCCCCCATATAGTCCTCGAGTACCAGTCACGTGTTCCCAAAGAGTGGAACGAACCACGGGCATCCCTTCAGTCAGCTGTTAGAGAGTGCAGAGTGTAGTTGCCGGGCCGAGGTCTAGCTTGGGAGGAGTCAACTGGGGCCAAGACGGTGGGTGATGTAATCCCAATGGTTTTGGTCGTTGTAACAAGGTTACAAATTTCAGAGATCAAAATGGCGTTCCAAAATATAATCCGTACTACACGTGCTTATTTTTACAAATAGTATTCAACGTTATCCAAGTATTGCTGGCTAATGTAAGATTATCCGGATAAGGTCGAAAATGAGATAAGTTACTTTCTATTTCTAACTCAGTGTACTTGGATAATGTCGACATCTCCCGGCTAGACTTGACATTATACAGATTTAGCACACTATCCGTAACATATACACATGTTTTTACCTCAAATAATACGATAATTTAGTCAAATATACTTTACGAATCTTTCAAACAATTCAAAAATAATTTTTTTTAATTTAATACATTTGTGAAGAGGCTACAGAGCAAATATTGTAAGGCATTCTTGTTAATCTGAGTTGTGCAAGTAGGCCTAATAGTAATGTAACAGTTATTTGTATTTTTATATTTTGTTAAGTATTTACAAAAGAGCTTGGACTCCTAAAACCTAACCTGCGGATCTCTGGTGTCTGCAAGAACGATTTTCCACCAGAATGACAAAAGGGAAACTAAACAGAAGCTGTTCGACAAAACTGCAACTCTAATTTCTGAAAACAGAAACATTTCGGAGACTTCGATTCACCGGAGACGGTTTTTACCAATAAATGTAAATCCCTACGTGAGGAGGAAACAACAAAAGGTTTCAGAGTTTTGTTTAGTTTCTGTGAAAAATAGAATGCCCGGTGGAGACACAAAATTTGTGTAAAATTTCTTGCTCTATCTACATCGTCCTGAAAAGTATTACTCGTACTATTCTGTTTTCTCATCTACGTTTAACCTTTTCATCTTGTTTAACTTACATCGATTAAAACACTCTGGTTTATGAACTGTGGATTTTCATTACATACCCAACATGAGTGAGTATGAGTATCCAAACTTAAGGATTCCCTCCCATTTACATTACAAAAACAAAACTAATAAATAAGAAACAATTGCCGGTACTGTCCGTGCAGTGGAAAAT
Organism: Timema shepardi; assembly: GCA_902151425.1. Lineage (NCBI taxonomy): Eukaryota > Metazoa > Arthropoda > Insecta > Phasmatodea > Timematidae > Timema > Timema shepardi. The sequence goes on from CABFVX010007563.1 coordinate 15,459, forward strand.
AACTTAGAATATAACAAAACTGCAAATTGTTTTCAGTCGGTTTGGTGGAAACATAATTTCAGTTTTGTTTCCAAAAACTAAAACTTGTTTCTGTTTTTGGAAACAACTTGGTCGCAAGTGTGATGATCTGGTAGAAAACCGCCATCATGAATGAATAGCAAAACTTGAATAAGGTCTTCACTGGCAACCGTAAAAAATAAGCTTACTGGCGCTAGCAATCTCTTCTTAGTTCTCTCTCTCTTGAAAAGCTCATTTTTGTCATCAACCATGTCGTCATCATTCTATACAACGACAGACCTTATCTCATGATCGAAGCAAGTGTGACTCTCATGAGAACACTCCTCAAACATCAGACTAATCTCCGAAGACTAAATCATTAGAGACATGATTATGGTAAAAGAAAAGCTGGATCCTTTCAGAGAGGCGTGTATGATCGTGAGAGCGGCCATGTTGGTTTACCGCTGAAGTCATCTTAGGGATAATACCTTCAATATCATCCCTAACGGTGGCTACCGGTGTGCAGACCAACAGTCGCACGTCGCTGTACAATGGTTCTGCTGGGAGGCCCACCCACGCGGTGTCTCTATCCTTCGTGCGGGCAACGACCGTGAGGAATATGTATTAGGGTGACGTGTAGATGGCGTTGTTAAAGCTGGAGATATCACCACCATCTTCCAGTTCTGGGGCTGTTATTGGCACGAGTGCCCTCTCTGTTATCATGACAGGACCACCCCTATCAAAAATAGTCCCCACGAGACCATGGAGACGCGTTATGAAGCGACCATGGCTTGCGTGGAAAAGTTTAAGAATGCCGGCTACACGGTCGTAGAGATGAGGGAGTGTACATTTAATGCTATGAAACGCACAGACAAGGACTTGAAACAAATTGTACTCCAGGATGAGGTGTACAGCAAGGAGCCCCTCAGTTCCAGGGACGCATTCTTTGGTGGGCGTACAAATTGTATCAAGCTATTCCACGAAGCAGACCTTTATGTGGAGAGAAGATCATGTGTTTGCATGTGAGTCCATTGTATCCTTACGTTTGCAAGTACAAAAAAATATCCCATCGGCCACCCCAAAATTCACTTGGAACCAAATTGTTCGTCTATATATCAAGTAGAAGACATAGCCAAAGTTACAGTGACGCCTCCGCGGGATTTATTCATGCCCGTATTGACTACACGGATGCACGACAAGTTAATGTTCATCTTGTGCAGGAAATGCGGGGAGGAGAAAAACCAAAGTGCGTGTCAGCACAACGACAAAAAAAATCGCTGGTTGACAGCCGTATGGGTGATTGACGAGATCCAGAAAGCCGTTGAGAAAGGCTACACCGTTGAAGCAGTACAGGAAGTTTGGAAGTACAATGTATCTGTTAAAGATCGTCAGACACGTTCTGACGGATCGTTTCACGGGTACATTGATACTTTTTTTTAATCAAACCAGAAGCTAACGGATGGACAGAGTGGTGTATCTCACAATATGAGAAGTTCGCTTACATTCAAAATTATGAGGAAAGGGAAGGTGTAAATATTGATTCCGGCTCTGTTTGTAAAAACCACGGTCTCCGAACTCTGGCTAAACTCTTTTTAAATTCACTATGGGTAATGTTTGGGCAAAGACCCGATTTACCACACGTAGCCATTGTCAACGACTATCAGGGCATCCACAAGTACCTGACGGATCCGTACATCACCGTGGACAGTGTCATTGATGTAAATGATGAGGTTATGTTCCTCAATTACAAGGATGCGCGTGACGCGTTGCACCCTAACCCTAACACGAGTGTGGCGGTTGCATGCTACACGACTGCTATGGCTAGGTTGCATTTATAATGCATCCTTGAACAATTGGGGGACCGCATTTGTATCACGGTACAGATAGCGTTCTATTCACGAGAGTCCACCAACCGGAGACTTTTTAGGTGACCTCACTGAAGAACTTGGAGATTACGTTCTGAGAAGCTACATTAGCGCCTTTTTATCTGGCGGTCCCAAAAATTATCCGTATCGAGTTTGTGTTGGTGGCAATCTTGCCAAAACAAAAATGGTGTGCAAGGTTCACGGGATCAGCATAAACCATGGCAAACGGAACGACGTTAATTTTGACGTTTTGAAAGCGATGGTCACCGAACAGGCCGTGGAAATATACATACAGATACCGCAAAAAAAATTATAAGAAAAGGTCTTGCGACCGTATGTACCATTTCGCAGACTAAAGTCTACCGACCCGTGTACATCAAACGTCGGATAACCGATGATTATAATACGTTGCCGTTTGGGTATCAGATCCCTTGTAAATGCACTCGCCACGACTAAAAGGTGATCATTTAGAAGGGCTGAATAATCACCTTTTTTCACTCTAGACAGTTCCACTGACATTCCATTTTTAAAAGATTTGAGATATTTTTTTTCATAATTTTCCTGGCCTGCGCTTGGGATGTTTTTTTAAAATTATTTTTATCCGCCAGGACAATCCTTAAACTTCTCGATTTATTTCTAGTCAAATAAAATTAGTTGTTTGTATATATTTTAATTCTAGTCTATTTTATTTTTTCCTTGTATATATATTAAATTGAAATCATCTGGCTGTGTACATATGATCAAATAATCTCTAAACTGCTTGCTTTTCACGGTGTGAGATATATTTTAAAATAAATATTTAATGTATACTTTTCAGAGTGTGAGCTATTTTTGTATGAATAAATATTATAAGAACTGTTATGTTTGTGTTTTAACGTCTAAACTCCTTCCATCCTATCCTATAAATACAAGCTCATTTAGCTTATAAGCTCATTCTCAAACATTATAGACTAATTGAAACATCCATTCTCGGCCATCATCAGCGGCCTTTCCGGCTGTGGAAAGTCACATTTTTTTGCCGACTTTATCCGTCACTTGGACACAATATGACACGTTAAATTTAATAATATCACTTGGTATTATGCTGTATGGCAACCGAGATCCGAACAAGACTGGTAGAATCCCTGCTACATATTCTGTAAGGGTTCGCCGGAAATGGATAACACCTGTAATAGACTCTCCACAGGTTATTATCCTGGATGACCTGATGCGTGAAGCCAACGAAGTGGTCGTTGATCTTTTCACCAAAAGATGCCACTATCAAAATATTAGCGTCATGTATCTTACACATAATATATTCTACCAGGGCAAGGGCCAAAGAAACATTTCTTTAAACGCACATTATATCGTGCTTTTTAAAAATCCCAGGGATAAACCTCAGATTCAACACTTGGCACATCAATTATGTCTTTATAACCCCCGTGTTTTACAAGAGGCTTACGCTGATGCTACAAGTACTCCCCATGGGTATATATTGTTAGATTTCAATCAAGGTATAACCGAATGGTTCATACATAGAAACCGCACAAAAGTCGGGTGCTGCGTGTACCTACCACGCAAAAGCTATGAAAACACCAACACTTCCCGATTACAGATCATTTCATATCCATGATCCCCAAAGTGCTGAAGCAAGCCCCTCTGCTGCGTGAAATGCATCGCATGAACCTAAAGCAATTTTTCACCTTGTTGAAAACGGCAGACAAGAAATTGATTGACTCTAATGGAGAGTGTGCTTAAAACACTTTAAAAGGGCTGTTGTCGTTGAAAAATGCGCAGAATACAAAGATACGTGATCACAAGCAGGTGTTGCGAAAATTGGTCAAACGAGGAAAATGATGGAAGAAGAGACGAATACTCGTTCAGAAAGGAGGAGCGTTCCTTCCCGTACTTTTATCCCCTTTAATAATCGGTGTCCTCGGATGGTGTGCCCAGGAACATTACACCGTTACGAGCAACACCACCAATAAGTGACATCGGCCAAAAATCTAGTAATCTAGTAGCTGGACAAGGAAATGAAAAAATCCTCGCTTCAAAACTTAACGACAAGTCTAAATTGACTTTATACCAACAAGTGCTGCAGCGCTATCTGCACTTTAGTCAACACCCTCCACCATCTGAAAATGCCATCACTACCATCACGACCACCCCTAATGTGTCTGTACTTCCCATACCTGCTGTACTCAATACTGTAACAGTACAAGCACGTAAAAAGCTGAACCTTTACTAAAACATATTGTTTCCCGAGGTGGTATCTCTTGGGACTCAGACAGAGAAGTGAGTATTCACGATACGCCTCTCCGTGGATCCAAAATTGTGGATTGAATCAACGATCCGGTCAGAGCAAGAAGACAGCGAGCTGTCTGGGTGGCGAGGGTTTCTCACGGCACTTCAAAAAATAAACGTTCCTAAAGAATTTATTGTAAATCCGAAACATTTGGCAATCATTAGAGATCCGACGCCCGTACCACAATCATGTACACCATCGCAATGCCCTAAGAAGAAGAAACTGAAAAGGTTGGACGAAAACAGGTGGCTGCTGTTCCGAGCTTAATGGCTTGTTTAGCCGACATCTACTACGACCCTTCTCATCCTGAAGAATTTACAGAGGCGGCGTGTATCATAAACGCGTCCAAAAAAGATCCCGACAAAGTACGAGATTGGCTTCGTGCACAGGACGATTATACCCTACACAAACCGGTGATAAAAAAGTGTCCACGCAATAAGTACGTGGTATCAAACATTGAAGATCTCTGGCAAACCGATCTCAACGATAGTTGAAGTCCTGGAAAATACAACACCGGTGCAGTGTACTTGCTCACCGTCATCGACGTGTTTAGCAAGATGGCCTGGGCGAGGACGCTTCCATCCAAGACGGGAGGCGTTGTGAGAGACACCTTTCGGGACATTTTAAAACAAAGTAGCCGTAAACCTCTAAGTTTACAAACGGACAAGGGGACAGAGTTCACGGCACGTTTAGTGCGTAAATTTCTCAAGCAAGAAGGGGTGTATTACTATACCACTCATAATCCTGACGTGAATGTAAGCATCGTATAACTATTCAAAATAACTCTGAAAGGGTGCACGTGGCGCTACTTTACTAAAAATAACACGTATCGGTATGTGGACGTTCTCCGAGATCTCGTCGATGCTTACAAAAGCGCAAAACATTCCAGTATCAAGATGGCGCCTGCCAACGTTTTAGAAACCAATGTGCTTCAAGTCAGAGATAATCTGTACGGCAAATGGCGTCAAAATTCGAATATTAAGTCAAAAATGAAAATCGGTGATACTGTGTGTATTAACAAATCTAAATTCTGTTTGAAAATGGCTACGAAAGCAATTGGAGCGAAAACAATTCAAAGTCAGCAGTGTCGTGTTGCAACAACCTGTCGTCTACAAGATTACCGATTTTGATAGCGAAGAGGTGGAGGGAACGTTTTACGAACGCATACGTCTTTCCAAAACTTTCAAAGTTGATAAAATACTTCGTGCTAAGGGTAAAGGTGCCAGAAAAAAATGTACGAGCAGTAGAAAGGTTACCCCGCCAAGTTTAATTCTTGGATTCCTGCCAGTTACGTCTGCACCCTACCATGAAGGACCAGTCTTACACCACTTTGCCTAGCGACAGCTCTATGGAATATTTACTGAAAAATGCCTTCGTGAATTTCACCACACAACTTCCTTACGAATCCGGACAACTGGGCGCCGCCAACTGGGCTCCTCCAACTGGGCGCTGGGACAACTGGGCGCCAAAAGTAACCCCACTTTTTTCCTTTTTTAAAAAGTGATGAGTAAAAACAAAAAACACACCCCATTTTTTTCTTTTAAAAATATCACTTTTTTACACTTTTTTCTTTTTTTTAACCACTTTAAGATGTTCATAGTAGATATCTCTTGCAGCTTTTACTTTACGTAGAGCATCAATAAATTTCCATATTGTGGGATGTTGCATGCCCAGCTCAGTTCCTAGCCTGCGATGTGCAGCTTCAGCATGATTGTTAGTACGATTGTGACACGATTTTTTGTTCCATTTCGTCCAAACCACTCTGGTTGACGAAACCTAATGAAGTCAAGAAGCAAAAAGTAATGGTAATGGGTCGAGTGGGCGAATTCTAAGAATACGCAAATAAAAGCTCGTAACACCTGCACCGCATATCTATGAACTGGATAAGAGAAAAGTAATAATAATGGGGGAAGGGGGGAAATTCTAAGAATAAACAAACCAAATCTCATCGCACCTGCACCAGAAATCAGTCATAGCTTGAAGGTATTATAATATCGG
>CABFVX010007564.1:0-12114 GCA_902151425.1 Timema shepardi
TCCAGTAGTTTCGGAGCCTATTCATTTCAAACAAACAAACAAACAAACAAAAAATCAAATCTTTCCTCTTTATAATATTATTATTAATAATTAATATAATTAGTATGACATGTCAGTAACGGCCTCATTTGGAAGGTGTGCTGTATAAACATTGTGTGTTGTAAATATGAAGTGACCTAACAGGTGATGTGAGGATAGTTATGATGAATCAGTAAACAAGCAAACTAGAAGCGCTGACATGAAAGGGAGGTGTCTGAAAGCCATAACTAGAAAAAGGGTTGGTTGATTATGGGAGATAGTACGCTAAGAGTTCACGGGGCCGCGCGGGCTAAGTCGTTGGGTTCACCAAGTACCAGTTGGGGCTGCCGCTCGAGCCCAGAGAGCCAGGTTCGACGTCCTTAAAGAGACTACCCAGCTGTCACTCAAGCCATAGGTAGAACCTCATAGCACCTCGTTCGATCACTCGCCTCTCTATATTCACTGAGTTCTTCATTTTAACTTCACTTATAACATCACATTTGTATTAGAATAGTAGTATTAATAAACCATTAAAAGCCAAGTCTAATGTCAATCACAAAACTACACAAGTAATCATATCATCCCCCTTATCCTCAGTAGGCCCACACACGTAGGAGCCAACAGGAGGGTTGGGGGATGGGGGGACATACAGTCAATTACATAGCATGATTACGATTTGAAAATTATATTATATATTAATATAATTATTACGTAGACCTATATATTAAGAGGATGAAAATATTGTATTTAGCATACTATAAGTTTCAAAAATAATAATAATATATATATATATAAATTCATATAAAATAATTAAATTTTTTACAGTAACAATAAAATATGGCATCCCATTTGTTTCAATATATTATGATTATAGCTTTTATAAAACTCTAGTGTAATCATATATAATAAATCTCGGTTAAACAATGCAGACTATTTGTTTCAATTACAGGGTTTCAGCAGTAAATTTATTGGGTATGTATGAGCACAATAAATAGATACAATTTGTTAATAAAATGAGAGATAAATGTTTAAATCAGAACAAACGATACACACTCACATGTGACTAAATAAATGTACATATTAGGCCCTTACTTTTCATGTAAATATGTAATTAATTATACTTCTTGACAAGGGCGTAGAAAGCGTGGGGGTCCTGGAGGTGTGGACCCCCCTAAAGGGGAGTCCCCGTATACATACAAATACTTTAACAAGATATAACGGTTTACTTTGACTACAGTTTAATGCAAATGCCTTCAAACAAATACTAGTTAATTCTTATTGTAAAATTAACCTTCAAGATGCAACTTGTAAAACTTCCGATTGTAGAATTAGCTTTGCCAACATTTAAAATTCAAACTGGTATTTGGAAACAAAGAATGTTGCTTGGTAAGAGTCTAGTCCAAGAAAAGTAGACAAACATTTTTGCTATCATTTGTAAGATCTCACTTAAAAGGAAATAGCAGCTTAATTAAAGGATAATAATTATCATAAATGAAGTCGGCACATTATGTATGCTGGATACTTGGATTTCCCCCATCCTCCCTTTCAACATACATAGTTACGCAAAGCCCTATTGTGTAACTATAAACATTTTGAAACCATTTACACAATTTGAACAGCACCGCACTACTAGTTAGTACAGTGTTGAATGTAGTGAAATGTTGCTTGTTGTTTTGGTTAGTGCTTTTGGAGAAATAATTCAGTATTATAACACTAGTGGATATTTGGTTGTTGCTAATGTAATATAAGATTAGTGTTAGCTAATAATTATATAAAAATGTCAAGCCTTAAAAAAACGTAAATACGCTTGACACCTGGATTGTAAATGAAACCACCAGCAGATGCACCAAGAGAGATGAGATTTTTTAAAATTAGTTTTACTCCCCCAAATGTCACTATCAGTTTGGTTATTCTTACTTGTACTATTTACGCTATTGTTGTAAAAGTATGATGGTTTTATATGTGGAGGTTCGTGAATCGTGATGTCAGTATAGGCCAGGGATGGCAAATCTATGGCACGCGAACACGATTTGGATGGTACACCGACACGAAAAAATATTAAACATTGTCTAAAACTTTTCCCAGCGTGGTATAATTTTTGAAGTCACAAATAAATTGTATTTTGTAAATAATAAATGTAAATTATAAATAATAAAGCCGAGTGGTAAGCCCAACAAAGCAAATAAAGGCTTGTAAAAGTTAATTTAACTCGATGGCATTAGGGACTATAAAGTTCACAAAAGGACGCCACGTATCCTTATCTTGAGCTAGTTCTATCCAGTCCACCTCATTACACCCTATCTCTTTCAGTTTTATACTAATGTTGTCCTCCAATCTGCATCTAGGTTTTCCCAATGATCTCTACCTATTGGGCTTGTCAATCAATATCTTCTTGGACAAGGTTTTAAATTCTTCCATCCACGCAGCAAATCCTTCCCACAGTAACCTGAGAGATTTTACAACCCTAACAAGGTTTGTGGATTAGCATCATAATGCAGTCTCCTCCACTCTCCAATCTTTTCATCCCTCTTTGAACCAAATATTTTCTTATCGCTTTGTTTTTCGAACACTTAATACTATCAAAAGATTATGATTAATGAAACTCATTTGTAGGTCACGTATCCCGGCTTAGGAAACACGGATATTTACAATTTATGATTCAATAGGTGGCATTTGTACCCTGACGGGTCAGAATCTGTCACATTATTCATTTTGCTGATCCTACAGGTGAGGGCGGTTGAAAAACAGCAACATCCGTTTGGATCCCACAATAACCGTCAAGGCGGTAATAACCCACCTTGTGTTAAGTGGCTGTCAAGGCACAACCTTTTTTTAAACAAATAAAGTAATGTGTTCTTGTTGAACTCCTGGGAATTTTGGGGGCACCCGATAGAGGGTGATGTTGTCTAGTTAGGTTAAGAAGGCTGTGTTTAAGAGGGCTTGACCCACGGCTTCCCCTCCCTAACATGTGTGTGGTGTTAACGGGTGTAATGGACAGATGGCGTGTAGGGCTAATTCCAACCCAATCACTGTCGACTGCACTATTATTACCTCAGGGAGATAATACCTGCTGGTTCCTCAACTAACAGCTTCATCGCGAGACACTCAAATAGAAGGTAAGCGGAGACTTTTTTTTTATGTTTCCAAGCGTGGTTGGAGTAGACTTTTGTCTTTACGTTTACAAGCGTGGTTAGAATAGACTTTTATCTTTACGTTTACAAGCGTGATTAGAGTAGACGCGTTTACGTTTACAAGCGTGGTTAGAATAGGCGCGTATCTTTACGTTTCCAAGCGTGGTTAGAGTAGACGTTTATCTTTACGTTTCCAAGCGTGGTTAGAGTAGACTTTTATCTTTACGTTTCCAAGCGTGGTTAGAGTAGACGTTTATCTTTACGTTTCCAAGCGTGGCTAGAGTAGACGTTTATCTTGACGTTTCCAAGCGTGGTTAGAATAGGCGCGTATCTCTACGTATTCGTTCATTTTCGTAATTATTACTATTATTCCCTAAGCCTTGCCTTCCCCACAATAAGTACTTAGTTGAATTGCGTTGCTTTCTTCCAAAATGGTTTTTGTTTAACTGACTGGAACTAGCTTAAAAGAAGTACCAAAGGGGTGAGTCCTATTTCAAAGACAGCTTCATTATAGACGGATGGCCATTAAATTCTATGTCATCTTTTTTACTACAGATATTATTACTCTTTTACCACTCTCCCTAAGCTTATGAAACAAATCCCCCCCCATCATGTTATGTCATAATAATTGTCAATTTGGAAAGTATTGCAAGCAGGTTCAAACACACACTGATAAATAAATGGGCTGCATTGCGTTGATGACAGACTATTTCTGATAAATTAGTAGAGTAAAAAGGATGGATCTGGGCCATATTTGGAGATGCGATTGTACGTGAGACTGCTATTTTTAATATCATATCTGTTTAATTTATTAAAAAGGCACCTCGTGTCTCAAAGTGTCCAAACGTTTCGATATGGTTCTCCAGAATACTACCCTAGCCTTGGTATGTCCACCCTTCATCCCAATCTGACAAGTTCTAGCGTCAAAAGATCTGAGTTAATGTGCATCCGGTTTCTTACTTATTCAAACTAAACATCATAATGGCGTATCTTCAACTTAAACCATGTGGGATTTGGACCCAAAATAAAATAAAAACATTAATGATATGATCTTTGTATAGCACCAAAAATCGCACTTGTTCTTCCAACATAAACCTACGTAGGCCATCTTGATCAATGTGTGATCTCCACTCATTGTACATAATCGCGTATGGTACTTACAGCGAATTTGATTACCAATCATTAGTTATTTATAAGCTCCTCTCATCATTCATGGATTGCTAGTTAGGTTACATGCCACCAGGGAAATTATTAGCGCTAGTTAGGCTACAGGAGAGGAAGGTGATGATGGCGCTAGTCCGTGTGAAATCATTTCAGATGAGCCCCAGCATTGATCACTAACTTGGATTGACAGGTTCTGACATGTCTGACAGCCATGGAGGTTTGAATAGGGAGGTGGTCGTGAGGTCTTGAACCTTACATGAAGATGAGGTAAGCTAACATGTTCAAACCAGTTCAGTAGTAGTGTGGAAATGGCACTCCTCCTCAAAACTGGGGAGTTACCTCTTTGGGAATTACCGCTCTGCCCCCCCCCCCCAAACTGAAGAACGCTCATCTTAAGGCTGAGTGCCTTCTAGGTCAGTGGGGCAGCGTGGCGTGGCGCGGAAAGCCCTCAAACAAAATGCATGTAAATGCTTGGAGTTCCATCAATTAGGGCGATAGAGTTGAGCGTGGTGGAGTGGGTCAGAGCCGCTCTGGGAAATCTCTGAGAAGTGTTGAGGTAGGCGCCACACCACAATACGCCGCTCCGTTGCGCTCTGCCTACATGGACGGGAAAATGGATCGGAATTCATTGGACTCAGGAATATTCGAATACCCTCGGAAAGATTTGTAGTCAACAACGTGAGACGTTATCAACAGATCAGCAATCGAATCAACAGGTGTTCATCAGTTTTGAATTTTTAGATCAACGGTCCAGTAAACAAGTGAATGTATGGAAAAAGATTATGGTGTTCTCCGAAGTTGTCCCTTTTGTGTTGATTTCATGAACCACCATTTTCCGTTTTCGTGCTTTCTCGTCCTCCTCTGTCTTCGCCACTGCAACAAAAATAAAAATTCTCGTCACTATTCATCACTGTCTCCACAAATATGGCTAAAACCCTACACAAATACTGGCATACTGGACCAGATTGGAGGGGACAAAACTGACTCACGCCGCGTTATGGTGGAAGGACCTCTTCTTGCAAACCACATCCCGCACCTCATCACGCCGCTCCGCCCCACCGACCTAGTGGACGCTCAGATGAAGGCTCTTAACCATGTCGAGTGCATTTTTTGTAGGATGGTGGGCGGGAGGGTTAAAGGCGTGGCGTGGATTCACAACCGACCAAATTATCCTTCCGCGCCAACAAGAACAGATGGATCACGGAAACCGTAGATGGCGCTAGCTACCGGACAGGTCTTACGGAAAAAACATACGTTTGGAATTATCTGTTTTTTCGAAAACGAGTGAAATTTTTATTTTAATATTTTCAACACCCCTTCCAAGCTAATGTATCAATGTGTATTAATTGTTATATATTCTTTTTTTTGTTATGCAGCCGGCAGTTTTCTATTGAAAAGTGTCAATTTTATCGATATTTGATCACTGTTAAAATTATATAGAATGTTTGCATATAAAAAGTATAACTTAATCAACTTGCTTCTATTCTTGAACAAACCGTTTCCGAAAAACAATAATTTCAAAACAACAAATATTCTTGAAGATAACCTTTTGTTCCCATGGCTCTGCATTTCCACTCCAAATGAAAAGGGCCAATCGCCTGAAGGGTCTTAAAAATATTTGTGCTAAGAACCCAGTGCCCAGGTACAGGTAGTCTCTTAATTTATCGCATTAGGAACTTGAAAGTTCATTGCTGTACTTACAAATGTACGCCACCTATATTTATTATGAACTAGCTTTATCCAGTCCACCTCATTACACCCTGTCCATATTTTGAGCTAGATCTATGTAGTCCCTCTAATTACACCCTCTCCATATTTTGAGCTAGATCAATTTAGTCCACCTCATTACACCCTGTTCATATTTTGAACTAGATCTATTTAGTCCACCTCATTACACCCTGTCCATATTTTGAGCTAGATCTAGTTAGTCCTCCTCATTAAACCCTATCCCTATCTTGAACGTGTTCTATCCAGTCCACCTCATCACACCCAATGGATTTCAGGTCCATTCTAATGCTATCCTCCCACCTGCATCTAGGTGTTCTCAATGGTAACTTTCTATTGGGTTACCAGTCAATACACTGAACGAGGTTATATATTCTCCCATTTGCTCTGTATGTCCTGCCCACCATTATAACCTTTTGATACCTAAAATACATCAATCAAAAATCATCATATCCTCATCAGCGTTTGGGTTGAAGAGCATACTTAAAATATGAATTTATTTACTCTGCTATACACATTTAACCATACAAATGGAGTGGAGATGATGAAGGTATAGTTTAGAAAAAATGTAACACGCTTCGGTGGACGCGTGGTCTAACGTGTTACTCCTGCAGTAGGCTAGATTACTGAAGACGGGGAGATCGAGGTTCAAATCTCGTTCGGGTATACTGAGGATGGCTTTTACAAAATGGTTTTACACTCTCCCTCCACGCAAATGTGGGTACACTACTATAATTTTAACCTTCCTAACCCTTAAAACCATTAGCGTAGTTAGTAGGGTACATAAGCGTATAGCCCGGGTAGTAAGACGTGGTGCTAAAGAAAAGGCCTACTTCTATTTACGTGGATGGACAGTAGGAAACAATTTATTAAAGATCACCCTTAGTACCTCCAGCTGGGATTCAAACCCTATATTCCCGTCACTGGCAATCCAGACTAGACTAAGCTAACAATTAGTCCATGTACCCACCGGTGCGGTTAATACCATGTTAAGGCTATTCGTGTTTCTTTAGTTAAATAACGATTGCGCAATTTATTCGAGTTTTAAGACCAACTTAAAAGTTAATTTGATATATATTAAATTAACGAAACTTTCCCTGATAGACTTAAGGCTATTTGGTAATGTTAAAACAGTTTGTTTGAACAATAGGGTGATTATTTCGATCATTCGGTATTTTAACCGGTGTGCAAGAAGTCGATAAAGGCGGTTAAAATTACATCTAAGATAATTAATTAGACCCCAATTACCTCGTGAATTAACATATATGACAGCTATAAAAGCTAATAAATAGATCTACTTTCACGTGGCGCCCGCGAAGAGCTCGTAACTAAACACATCACACTGTGAAAAGTATTGGTGTTTAAGGAATGAGTCTTTTATCAAAATAAAATTCAGTTCATGATGATAATTTAGTACAATTATACTACCCATCAATCAGAATTAGGAAAAAACTGGTATAAAAGAGTGAAAATATGTCTGCATTAAAAATCTCACTAATAGTTATTTCATTAGAAAAAAAATTCTTTCAAAGCAAACCAATTGGAATATAGAAATTTTAATAATTTCCTCGTGTATTTGAAGGTTTTATAGCAAATGGTGAAAAAACCACTGTGATTGTCCAAGTAGTTTACGAGAAACGGTGAGTTATGTTTTAGGATTTTCGAGTATTTGATCGAAGTAAACATGATGCCGCTCAGATTTTCCCTTCAAGAACTTACGAAGTCATCACGAGTCGTGCCACCAGTACTGGCGCACATAACCTATAGAAGCAGTTCCTGAACTGTGGCTCACGAACCCCTTGAGGGCTCGCAAAATCTTCCAATGGGTTCACCAAAATATTTCTGTAATGGTGGATTTTTCCAGCACTTTGTGAGAAAAGTGGGAAGCATTAACAAATTTTTATTGTCTCATACTGAATTCAGGTAATTATCTCGAGGTAGATCTCTGACAAGATTAATTGAACTTAAACACTAAGTTTTTGTTTTTCTTATCAATAATCCATTACACAAAGCAAAGTGCATGAAAGATAAAATGTGGCTCCTGGATTTGGTCTATTTGGCAGACGTTTTCTCAAAAAATGAACAGTTTTAACCTCTTTCTTAAGGGGTCGAATATTAACATTTTTACTGTGCAAGACCGTATCAAATGGCTCATAAGAAATTAAAAAATTGAGAAACTTGTTTAATTAGCAATCAAACGGAGTGCTTTGATACCCTTCATCACTTTATGATAGAAAACCAGTTTTCTTTGGACGAAAATGTTAAGAACATGGTTAGAGAACACTTGAAAGGATTTGGAAAAACCTTCAGAGAATATTTCCCAGCAATGTCCAATAGTAACAATTGGATTTACAATCCCCTGTAAGTGACAGCGGTTTTGGAATCATTCACATTAAGCGTGAGAAAAAAAAAGTATCTCCTTGAGATTTCCACTGATTTTGAATTAAAGAAAATCTATAAATCTTTGTCATTAAATTGTTTCTGGTTAAGTTTAAAGGAGGAGTTTCCAGTGTAAGCGAATAAAGCTCTTACAGCCTTGATACCACTTTCTTCTACGTATTTGAGCGAGACATCTTTTTCTTCATATGCCTATTTAAAAATATAAATACAGAAACAGACTCAGTACTGAAAGTGACTTGATATTTTATTCATCATCTGTGGTTGGTGACTTTAAAGCTCTGTTCCATGCAAAGCAAGCACACCCTTCAGTAGTGGTTGAATTGAGAGTTTTTGGGCCACTTTCTCCCATAAGGTTTAACATTGATCCTCACCGCACCTCGTGAAGTGATCCTCACCGCACCTCGTGTAAGGAAGAGTACTTTCTCCTGGATCACTTTCTCCTGGATGCCCGATGCTAGTGGCTCCTGGCGGCGAGGGAGAGCACCGCTCCAACTTGACCTTGACCTCCTTCCAGTGAGTCCCAACCCTCCACATGCTGTGTAAGTAAGGAGGATCACTTTCTCCCTGTAGAAGCTTGGCGAGGCGACACTTTCTCCCTGTAGACACTTGGCAAGGCGACTCAACCTGTGGGCCCCCTTTCCTAAGTGTAGATTGGCATTGGGTTTTGTGATTAGAGGAGGCTATTTAAGTAATGAAAAAGCAGAAATTTCCAGTACCACTTTAAAAAAAACGTGAAATGTGATAATATTGCGACAGTAAAGATAATAAAATGTTAATAGAGTAGTCTAATTATTTAATTTCAGATTTAATTTGTTAAGTAAATGTGTAACTATTTGAACTTGTACTTAAGTAGTTTCAATATTATTCCATTATTTTGCTGAGGGTTTTCCCAAGTATCTACTGGAGTTATATTAGGTTAATTTAAAGATATTAAACAGTTTTATTTCAATTAATAACTAAATTTCATAAAAAAATATGGTATAAAATTAATTACGTGGTTTTAGGTATGTTTGTGAAAGGGGTTCGCGAGTGGAGAAAGTTTGGGAACCGCTGGCATATAGGATCAACATATCGTGCTACCCACAACATTCTTGTCTTTATTGGTGTAATGAGTACATTAATACAAACAAACCCAGGCATTAGAAAGTCATGCTTTTAATATTGTTAAGTAACCTATATCTTAAGTTTTAAGTTTGTGATCTAGTGATTTTATTTGGACGACTATATTGACTAGTACTTTTTTTAAAAAATAATTTTCTATTTAATGAACATATATAAATATTGTGTAATATTACTAATAAAATATGGTGCCATATTTTAATTGTACCGGAACTTAAGCCAGGCATTCCCTTTACCATTACCAAATTGTCTTCAAGAGTGTTGATATATGCTCTGACAATAAATTAAAATTGCCCATTACCTGAATTTACGTAGCCAGAAAAGAGTTAAAGATGTTTGTCTGAGAAACGGTCTGTATGGTAGTAAAATAATAATAATAATAATCCTTCTTCTTGATACTTTGTAAAATCTATGCTTAGTTTTATATTTATATTTTAAAGTTATTTGTATTGCTACATAAAATTCAAGCAATATTTCGAACAGCTTTGGCATCGTATGTTCACCACGTTTTAACAAACCTTTTACAATATTAATAGCCTCTAAAATTGCAATTACAATTAATAAAAATTAGTCTCTATCCATAGGTTAAATATATCTCGCAGAATATAGAGCATCTAAAAGTGCTACAACCTATTAAAACCGGTTTGTACATACACAGATAACTAACGTAAAATGTGTGTTTTAGATATGGACGTACATGAATATCGAACATTGGGCTCGTGGTTAAAACTATTGCTTTATGGTCAGGGTAGTTTTATTAATTGTGATCTTTAAAATATTAAATGCAAATGTAAGGTGATCGAATATTACGTTTAATGTCGTTAAATGATTTCCTTTGGTGATAATACTATTTTTAACAGTGTTTTCTTACAGAATAAACAGCCATAGTAAATTGAATTTTAATTTTTATATGAAGAATCTTATCTGACATTTAGAAAAGTTACTATATATACCTTTACTTATGCATACGTTAGATATTATGATCCATAGCCGTCACTTTAGATATAATATATTACAAGTGCCTATAAAAGAACACTTACAAAATCGTAAATTACTATCAATTTTGGTCATAAAAATAGATATGTTTGTATTTTCTAAAAGGCCCTTCCAATTAAAATTGGACTATAGATCTAGAAACTCCCTACTGAACTTACTAAAACGACCCCCTACACTGCGATTTAGGCACGAATGAAGAGATCATAACTGAGTCTCAAAAGAACTGAATAATAAATGTTACCATCTTTAAAAATCATAATTTTACGCTCTATTAAAACATAACAGCGAAAGCCTTTTACTTCCCTCACAGGCAACTAGTCAATAATACAATCATTTTATTTCGTCCATGGGGCAGATTGAGAAAGGTCGTACGGCAGCCTACAGCTGTGCAATTACGTTCAGAACCTTCCATGTCTTTGGAGGAGGCTGCACAATGTCGGGTAGGTGAAGCAGAAGAATACACACAGCGTTTCTAAAGCGCTCGGATTTGCCTCACAAGTATACAAGCCGCCACAAAGGGGTTCAATAGAAGAACACACTATAGTCACGTTTCCTCCCCAATACTCCATGTCTTACTAACCTTCAAGGATATCCGCATATTTACATCGAAGAGGAAAACGGTGAGGGAGGTAACATTTCTAAGGGCCGGTCTTATTACTCCTGGGAAATATTAATCTAGCAGATACTTTTTTTATCTGGTAGATAAGTTAAAAGTACGTCTTATGAATGCCAGAGAGCATTTATCTGGCAGATAAAATGTATTTATCCATCACATTTTTATCGGGAGGTTTAAGTAGCTGATAACCTTTATCTGGAAGTTAAAATGGTTGTTGCCATAATGACACGTTGTTTTTAATGAGGTTTCGCCAATCAGAATCTGTTTTTAGGTTAAAATCTTGGTTCACGTGTTTAATAAGCACAGGCCCGAGCTCTAACTATATAATGTTAGAACATTTAATTCACACTTTTATATAAACTGACAAGCTATTTATATAGTTACATTTATATAAGAATAAATGATCAAAATGTAAGTACAATAAATGAAATTTTGTAAACGTTGGACCCAACTATTGACCACATTTTGGCAGACACCGAAATTAGTACTTGCAAGATATCTTAGCTTCTGCGCCCACGTGACGCCATCTGTTTCCTCGCACTCGTTTAGCCGCCATTATTTAACAAATGTTGAGCATTGTCGCCACTCGCTAGGTTGTAGCGGTAGCATCCCTTATGAAAATTAACTATTGAAAACCAATAGTATTTTTGGAATACTATTGAATTTTAATAGTATTTTAGAATTACTATTGAATTTTAATAGTATTTTAGAATTACTATTGGATTTTAATAGTATTTTAAAAATTACTATCGGATTTTTATAGTATTTTTGAAATTACTATTGAGTTTTAATAATATTTTGTGATTACTATTGAACTTTAATAGTATTTTAAAACCACTCTTGGATTTTAATAGTATTTTATAAATACTTTTGAATTTAAATAGTATTTTATAAATACTTTTGAATTCTAATAGTAATCTAGAATTACTATTGAATTTCAATCGT